>FIZT01026678.1:0-40951 GCA_900065295.1 Paracoccus marginatus | reverse complement strand
ACTTGAGAGAAGAATGAAATATTTTTGAATACTTTATATTTATTTTTTCACGGATGTAGGGGCCCGGTAACGAGAGGGCCCGGTCGGCAAACGCCGACCAGCCGACCTTACCAGTCCGCCACTGCAGGGGGCACCGATGCATTTCAACACGGAACTGGAAATATTTATATTGCCTATCGAAGTTTGCAGTGTTGGATGAAGTCTATTCAGTTAGGCTACTACATAAACCTAATTGAATTTCAGCAAAAATAATTTTTTAGTAATTTTATTTTGCGTTCTAGTACACAGTTTACATTTAATGCAGTATAACCTAATGCGGAATAAAAGAAAAAGTAAAGGAAAGGAAAGGAAAGAAATGACAAAACGAAACAATTCAGTTTGAATACGAATATAAAATAATGTATAAACGATAATTAGTAAAATTAAAGAAAGGAATATAGACGAGTACACAAAGAACGACTGGCGTTCGTCGCGTTATTTTTGTTTCACGTTCAACACTAGAGTACCTACTAGAGTAAAAAGGCTTTTCCAATCATCGAATGGTTGAAATAAAAATATTGGAAATGGCTGTAGAGGTTGATTCTTTCTAAATTAATTTTCGTATCTTCGGTATCACTTGAATTAATGGAATAAGCGTCAATACAAGATTGCTTTTCTTCGCTGATAATCTTATAAAAATTGACTCGTTAACTAAATACGTCAAAATACGTGTAAATAATCATCTCTCGCGAAATAATAACATTTTTTTTTTTACTTATGCGGGCACCAAGAAGGACATCACAGATAAGATTTCTCACTTTGCCGAACTTATTTCGTTATAGTTGACGTTTTATTGAGCATTATTTTAGGTTTAAATCAGTTAAATGAATAGTCGAAGTACAAATTAATAAAGCTAGTTGCTTCTTTTTTCCTAATTTTGTAATTTGCTCTACTTTTGCATCATTTGTTTGAAGAGAAGTTTCGATTTCGAAAGATTACGGCGTAAAGAAAAATTTCAAATGGATGTTGGTAACACTGTTTTACTTGTTGAGTCTGAGTCGATTCAAAGGTCGATTGCTCGATTCCGTCTTACCGTTTCGGACTTTCGATAGGATAGTGATAGTTCGGTTTAATTTCCGGTTGCCGCAACGGCATGGCGTCCATTGTGTAATGTAATTTTGTTTGGAAAAATTCTGCCGTTTTCGGATTTATGATTGAAATAATGAAATTTCGTAAATTAAATTTCTAATTAGTGAAATATCGGACTGTTTTCTGTTATTTAGTCGATTCCGTTCTGAAAGTTTGGCTTATGGAGCAGTTGCCGATTGCCGCAATGGCGTCTATCGCGTATTTATTTTGGAAAAATTCTGCTCGTTTTTCGGCTTCGTGATTGAAAAGTTTCGTGAATATCGGACATTGATTAATCAGTAAAATCGATTGTCTGTTCTCTATTGGTGTCGAATCTAGCGGTTTGTTACGATCTTCTCGTTGTGAACGATGGTTTATGGTTTCGAAACTGAAATAGATGTTTGTCTTCCGGTTCGCCGGCCGGTTCGCCGGCCGGTTCGTAGCTTCGAACGTACTACGTTGATCGATATAGTTTGTTGACAATTCAAATTTGTGTTTTTGATAGAAAGACTATCATTATGGTGTCTACGGCGTTCTTCCATTGTAATTTGGAAACCCGTACCTAAGCGAAGTTTCACGATCGACATTCGACACTTGCCGTTTCGATTCTAGTTCCTGTGTTCGGCGTTATTCTGAATCAAATTCATTCGTGGAAAGGATATGTAACATATCTAATAATGGGATAGAGTAAATCGTAAGTAAAAATTAACACTAGAATATAAATTTATAGGTAAGCTTGAAGCTACACATTGTCGGGTAAAGCAGTGGTAAGTACACATTATTGAAAAGTAGTACCGACGTAACACCGAAAAATAACGTAGGTAGTTGTCTAAATTCTTAACGAATAATCAAAACATGAAAACGAAAAGTTAAAATTAAAACATCTAAAATAAAAACACTTATATAGAAGCGAGAAGGGGAAAATTTCTTAGCTTAGTTAACACATTCGAAATAATATACTTCAAATATAGCACCAACGCTTTGAAAAAAATCACAAATTCGTGTGTAGTATAATCGTGTAAGTCATCGTAAAGTAAAGGTATACCTAGTAGGTAGTACATCAGTAGGATAATTCGCTGCCAATGGAGCGATATAAATATAAAAAGGTACGTTCGATCATTTTCGACGTATAGAAAAATTTAATTCCCCTTTCTTTCTGAAGCCACGAATGGCTACCCTGTGTTCCAGTTAACAAACAAAATTTTTGTGTTTCGCAGTTCAAGTTTTAAGTATAACTTATTTAGTTCATGGACGATTCTGGACGTGTTTTATTTTACGACATATCTATTAAGTAATTTGCGAGACGATTTTCTTTTCTCTTTTCTTTTCTTTTTTTTTTTAAATGCAAAAATTCCTACGTGAAAACGGGAGGTTGAAAATGGATCATTGTATGAGACTGTTTGCGTTTTGTATTTTCGAGTACGTAGTATTATTGGGTTAGCGGAATGTCAATAGGTAATTGAACTGTTATTAACAATAAAGTAAAAAAAAATCTAGTCATAAAAATTCTAACAATATATCACAGACTTATCAGCATTTTGATCCGCCTAGTCTTGAATTTTTATTTACTCCGAATTGTTTTTCTTTTTTTTTTCTTAAATTTTTTTTTTCAAATGAGTTTTTTTTTTACTGTTGTGAACCTAAACCTGCCGTTAGCTGTAGATTAATGGAAAGATTATTGTATGGAAAGCGTAAATACAGTACCTACATCGAGTTGAATAATGACTAAAAGTAGAAAAAACTGATGTAAATTTAGCGAACATGCACTTCGATAGATTGCTCATTACGACTACTTATCGTCGAATCGTACGTTTCGTTTAGAATTCCAATCTGTACGCTGAACAACTGGTATCGTGATCTTGTAAATTGATCGTACAACGACTAGCCGAAGGTGATAGATCGATTTTTAAATTCATTAAAGTTTCTTCGTTCTCTGTGATCCAGTAGCCGAGTACGTCCGTGTCGTAAGTTGGTATTATGGTGACTTCTGCGAATTAAAATGAAATTTTGAGATTCATGTTGTGTCAGTGAGGGTAAATGAATCGAACGAAAACTATCGACGTATTTTTACAACATTGGTTTTTGCCTTATTTTTGGAAATACCTATTCCTTGGATTACCTATGAAAAATCTGTCGAGTTTTTGATATTTTAAAAAATGATTCTTCGGTAATTTGACGTGATTACCCATCTTTATCGAGTGTGGTGATCTCGTTCCGATTTTTTTTTTTTTTGAACCTCGGTTTGAAATTTTTGGTAGAGAATTTTTTTTTAAATTCAAATTTCGTCAATTCAAAATCCTTACAGTAACAACAAAAATTCAAATACATTTCAAAAACGTATTAAATGGGCATTTATGAAAAATTTTAAGAATTGAGTTTTGTCAAAATTTTCGAGATCAATTTCAATTTATTTTAAATTTTTCAAGTATCAAAGTATCCAAATACCTATTTGAAAGTATTCTCTTTTTCGAATGAAATATTCAACAAAACAGTCCTACCTAAATTTTGATCCTCCCATGTTTTCTTGGCGTCGATCAATGCGTTGAAAACATCCTTGCTTGGATCAGTGCCACTGAATACATAGTACCTTGCTCTGATTCTTTTGAAAAATTCCACTGTAGTGTAATATGGATTACCATGATGTGGCACATATGCTAAATCTACATAGAGCGGAGACGTTGGTTTTGCAGGTTTTGTATGTTTTATGGATGAATCTCGAGTCTTTAAAGTTTCTCTGGCTGCTATTAAATTGAATGAAAATATGTAAATTTCTCGCCTTTGCGCTCAAATATTATTTGAAACAAATGAACAAATTACCTGTATTAATTTTTTCGGTGACGGTTGGCTTTTTGGGTACTTTCTTGGTGGGTGTACCTTTTGTGGCGTTATTTGAGGGCGGATTAATAGGCGCTAGACTTATTTCGATGTCGCCGTTGCTCTCGCGATCTTGCATTGATGGTGGAGGTGGCGCCGGTGTTGGTAACCCTAAAGGCCTGCCCCATTCTTCGATCGGATTCCAAATTAACAATCGATCAATATTTTTAATATTTGGTAAGCCCAATGGTCGGCCCCAATCTTTTATCGGATCTTTTTTATCGTTTGTTGCCGGATCTTGATTAGAATGATGAGACGTTGTTGACATAGGAGGTCCTCTCGAGTCTTCAGGTAGTTCGTCGTCGTCTTCTTCAGGATATGTGCCGTAAAATGACTGGGTCATGCTGGAGGACATTTGATACATTGCTTCCTGTTGTAGCTGCGTCAACTGATCTTGAATTTGATCGTCTTCTTTGAGGTGAGCCACATTAGACGAGTCGACGAATTCGTCGTCTTCGTCGCTTTCGCAAAGTTGCGAAGAATCTCGTCCGGCGCCACCGCTATGCTGGGTGATGCGCGAGCACTGCTCTAGGCTTATATCGCTGCGATTTTCGTCTGGTTCGCGATCTTCTGAGCATGGAGTTTGAGAACGTTGCGGTGAGCTGGATTCGTGCTGCAGGGCACTGACTAAATGCGAAGTGATTGTGGTAGTTGTCTCGATTACTTTTTTAATCAAATTTGGTTGATTTTCGTCGTCAACTCGCTCGTCGGTTTCTTTGATTGATGCAGTAGCACAGTCCGAGTTTAGGGTTTCGCTACTTACACCTTTTTCCTCAATAATCTTATCCTCAGCGGTGAGATCTTCAAGATTGGTAGCCTTGTACAGGTTGGGTAAAGTCATGTATTTCTCTGAGTCATCTGGCCGTTTGATAGCTGGAAGACTGACGCTTTTTGACGATTGTAGTTCGCCATCCTCCGGTTGTTTGTTCAAAGATGAAGGATCAGACGAGATGGTTGATTTGGTGCCTTCCGTGTACGAGATCTTTTCTAGATACGTTAAAGATTTAGAAATATCCTCGGAGATGTCGGGTTGGTTCGAGCTACCGCTGCCCTGTTTTACAACTTCGTCGAGTATTGGTAAACTGACAGTTTTCGAGACGTCTTTTTTTTGGAATTTATCCGGTGATAAATCGCTCAACGTGTCCGATGCCGTCAAGTCGTATGTTTCGTCGCTGCTTGATTTAGAAATCACAGCACCCGTGTTCGATTTCTTGACTGTACTGGGGGTTGCAGATGTCGCCGACGAATCTGCCATAAATTGTACACGCATTTGGTTAGCGTCCATGTGCAAGGCACCAGAATCGGGTGAAGTTAAAATTTTTGGCTCGGAAACGCTTTTGGTGACTGGGTCGTGTCTAATCGTGCTAGAAACCGTTGTAGTTGGATGGAATTGTGATATCGAATCGTAAGATTTGGAATCCATTTCACGTAAGGTTGGTTTAGAGGTAGTAGAAGTCTCTGATGGGACATCCGATGTGGTATCGACGTCGTGTAGTTTTTCATATTCAGCTCGTGACATTTCTCGAACTGATGTTGGTATTATTTCAGTAGTGTATTTTTTAATACGAGAAGGACTTCCATCTGCGGATGGAATTACTATGTATTTGGTGATGGTTTGGTATTCGATGGTCGAGTAAGTACCATCATGAGTATTTGCTCCTGAGTGAGGTAGGTCTGCAGATGAGAGAGATGTGAATTGCGCCAAGTCAATAGAAGAAGGATCAATTTCAGTGACTGTTTCTACGTGAGTGGAACTTTTTGTTTCGGTAGTGGGCTGTTCTTGTGTGGTAGTTTTGAGAGGTGATTCAGAAGTGATGATTTCAGAAGTAGTTGTTGTGGTGGTGATTGTCTCAGAATCATCATTTGTGATTTTAGATGATTTAGCGGCTGTATCAGATGTTTGAGACTCGATGCTGGTAATATGAGTGGTGGTTCTAGTTGTATCATGACTGTCCTGTGATCTAGTGATTTGTTCAGTTGTGATTGACGAGCTTAGGTCGGATTTTGTTGAATCAAGTGATTTGACATAACCTAAATCTTGCCTAGACGTAGTCTCTGTCAAAGAACCGTTGCCATCCGAGCCACCTATCGTGGTAAAAGTGTAAGTAGTCGACTTATGTGAATGGAAGTCTGGGCTAGGACTTCGATGTGATAAGTCTATATTGCAGGTCTCTAATGTAGAAACACTGCCTAGCTGATGGGCAGAGAGTTTACTTGATTGAAGGGTATCACTTGATGCAGAATCAGAGGTCACTCCATGAGTAGTTTCTGCGCTTGCCTGCTGAGCACCAATTGTGTTGCTCAGTACATTAGCAGTTTGGATTGTTGCAGAACCAACAGTTTGATTTTCAGTGACGATTATCTGTTCGTTTAGTGACGAAATAATGGCGTTCATGAAAGCAGAACTGTCATCAGTTGTCGTTTTTTCGGTTAACAAAGAGTTGTCATCATCTTTTGGTGATTTACCACCCGAACTGGATTGTTTGGTTTCTTCTATGTTGGTCTCCGTGTCTATTACTGAGGATATCGCTCCTGATTTGACTTCTATTTCAGTTACAGATACTGATGAAACATTTGTTGGTCTGTCAGTGTGGATGATTTTGCTAGATTTTTTATCCTTTGAAGTTTCTATCGTGCAGATTTCTTCTTTGATAGACTTGCTGGTAGACGAGCGAACTTCAACATCATTTTTCGACTGTGACAAAAATGAAGTTGTTGAAGTGGTTACAGAATCTGAGAAAGATGCCAAATTTTGGCCTGCGGATTCAGAAGTACAAATTTTTGAGGTATTGGCGTCTTTGACGACTTTGCTGGAGGGTTCTGTAGCTGAACTGGTTTTATGAGATTCGGTGGTGAGACTTGATTTTCTGGAGTCAGTTGAGGTCTGGGATGTGTCTTTTGTTGATGGAGAAACTGCGGTACTGCTACCAATTGACATGACTTGATCCTTATCTGTGATAGTGGTGGTTTCAAAGGTTGACGAGTGTATTGTAGATGAAATCTGTTGGTCTTCTTTCGTAGATATTTGTGAAGTCGTTGACTTTGGGATGGACTCAATTGTAACACCGCTCATTGGAACATCGATACTAGATTTTTTGGAATCTAGAATTTTACTAAAATCAGCAACGATGCTTCCTTTTCTTGAATCAGATATGCTGCTTTTTCTGGAGTCAGTTGTTATCGATTGTTGTGGAGGAAGAGCTTTATTTGTTGGCGAGACATTTTTATCAGAAATCAAGCTCTCGTCCTTTGGTTTGGCCACAATTTCCATTGTTTTGGATGTTTGAGGTTTGTCACTAGTTGTTATCTCATTGATCGAAGACTCAATTTCGATGCCTTTTAAACCTGCTAAATCTTTGTTAGTTTCGTCCACTGCTACAGATTCAGTTGTTTCTCTAAAATCTGATGACAAACTAGGTTTCCTCGATTGAGCATAGCCGTGTTTTTCTGATTCAACCATAGTCTCAGTCTCGATGGAGGTACTCACTGTGGTGGATATGACTGGTTCTAAATTGAGACCCAAACTCACTTTTCTGGATTCTGCAGCTAAACTACTTCTTTTGGATTCAGAAGTATCTTTTTCTGCTGTTGAAGAAACCTCCAACGGAGGTTCTATGAATGAAGCAGTACTGCTTTTTCTGGAATCTAGACCACCATCTGCCACAGATGTCTTTCTTGGTGATGAATCAATGCTGTGTTTTCTTTGTGAAATAACGTTAGAGCCTGATTGTGGCATTGATATTTCTTCCTCAAAATCATGTTTCACACTGTCTTTTTTTTGATCAAAACTGTTTCCAGAAACACTTGATTGTCGAGATTCAGTTATAGTGTATTGGGTTTCCTGAATTGTCTGTGTAATTGAAGTCTCTTGTTTGGAATCTCCTAAAGAGCTTTTACGAGGCTCTGTTTCATCTTTAGGGAATGTATCTGCCAGTGGTTTTGTGGTAGGAGAAATGTCACTGGAGTCTTGTTGTAAACTAGATATTCTAGAATCAGCCATAAGACTGCTTTTTCTAGTCTCTATTGCGCTTTCTGGCTGTTTGGAATCTGTTGCTAGACTAATTTTTTTCAAATCTTTGTGTTCCTCTAGTGGGATACTAGGTTTTCTAGTATCTGTTACTATGCTACTTTTTCTTGAATCTGTGGTCTCTACTGCATTGTCTTGTTGCTTATCTGGCGTAATCATCGAATCTTGAAATGATGCCCCATGCAAAGTGGTTTCAGTATCTTTTGAAGGTGATTCTGTTGTTGTTTTCTCAGGTGAAGACAACTTGGCAGTGGAAGGTGAACCAGCATCATCTTTATCAAACTCATAAGCAATATTTGACCGTTGAGAATGACAAATTTTAATGTCTTGTTTTGAAGCAAATTTAGGATCATCTTCCGAGGTGCCTGATAAACATATGAATGTACTCTCAGTTATTGGTTTAGTGTTTGATGACACATCTGCCAAGCTGTCTCTATGTGATTGTGATGTGATAAGTTCAAGTTTTTCTGGATCTGCAAGTGCAGGTGGACTGGTGTCGAATGATTTTGGTGTGTATGTATCAATAGATCCTCTTGGTAATGATCTAGAATCGAATTCACCATCAATCGAACCTGCGATACTTTCAATACTAGCGCGCGATTCGAAAGCGTAACTATTTCTTTTTGAATCGAAAATCATACTTTCTTTTCTGGAGTGACCATCAGTGTCGGATTTCTTGAGTGAGATGTTTTCAGATGGAGAGGTTTCTACACTACTCTGGGTGGATGGAATAATTTTATTGGTAGATTCTGAGAAAGTGAGAGTAAATTGGTCTGGCTTTGCATCAGTACAATAGCTTACAGATTTTTCAGGTGATTGTGATGCAGCGGTTGCTGGTGTTTCTGGTTTTATTGGTGAAATATTTTTGGACGGAGATTGTTCATAGCAGTCACTAGTAATTGGAGAGGTGTCACTAGCTGATTCCTTGACAGATTCTTCAGAAGTTCTTCTAGTTAAATTAGGTTTTGAATCTGTGTCTGAACTTGCAGCAAATGACTGTGTCAAAGAATGATGTGAGATGTCACTAGCTGATTCCTTGACAGATTCTTCAGAAGTTCTTCCAGTTAAATTAGGTTTTGAATCTGTGTCTGAACTTGCAGCAAATGACTGTGTCAAAGAATGATGTGATTTTGTTTCAGCACTATCTGATTGTACTTTCTTGGTACCTGATTCAGTTGCTGGAGATTTCTTGTCGGTTTGGTCCAAGGATACACCATGTAAAGGAAGACTTTCTTTATGAAGACTAGCTATTGTAGATTTGGTTTCTTTTGTCAAAGATTGCTCTAGTACTAGACTATCTTTTCTGGAGTCAAAAGGTTCATGTGCTGCGTCACCTTCTTTAGATTCTTGCGATAGTTCTTGTTTACTCGAAGATTCTTGTACTACACTGCCTTTCCTTGACTCAACAGGTTCCTGTTGTTTCTCAATTGATGACATTTCTAGTTTATTTTGTTTTGAAGGCACATCTGAGCTAGGTGAAGTGGAAATATCTTTAGGTGTTTTTGGAGTTTTGCTCGAAAAATCAAAACTTTCATTCGTTGAAAGCTCTGAGCTAATTTGAGATTCCAAACTATAACTTTGTGTTCTGAAATCAGGTGAAATATCAAAACTTTCTTTGCTTGTGACAGAGGTGGAGATTGAATCTGATTTAGTAATTGATTGATCAGGCTGTGAACTTGTTTCCTTATAAGTTTGAGAAGTGAAGTCAACAGACTCTTCCACATTGATTGATTGTTCTTGAATAGACGAAGTTATTAAGCTATCCTTTCTATCAATGGAGCAGTCAATCAAAGATGATTTGACTGCGTCGAAGCCCATTTGATTTAAATCCGTTGTGGTGCTAGTCTTTCGTGATTCTGAGGAAATGCTTGGTTTTCTCGAATCAGTTGGTGGCAGATCCGAGGCTATACTTCCTGAAATGCTTTGTTTTCTAGATTCTATTGCGATGCTCTGTTTCCTCAAATCGATGCAAGAAACATCAGAGGTGGTTTCTTCTTTGGTTTCAGTAGTGGAATCAGCAAGTTTTTTACTGGATGTAGTACCCAAGTTTTCTTTTTGAATTTCAATTTCTGCACTGTCTAGAGAAATTGAAGATACTTTGATATCTTTGGATTCTGCGAATTTGGAAAGCATATCATCAGATGGTGTTTCATCATTTGTTTTCTTTTCTGCAGGCTCAGAAATAGATTCGATTTTAGGAGTAAGAGTGTCCCCTGGTTCAATGGAAATGCTTTCTGTGACATTCGATTCATTTGTAGGTTTATGGTCTACGATTTTTAGTGGAGAAGTTTCCCAGGCAAATGTATCCATTCCAGACTTTCTAGCATCGGTGACATCTGACAAGGATGAAGATTTATCGAGAGATTTGTCTGTTTTGCAAACTTCTTCAATAGTTTTTTGTTCGAAGGAAAGAGAGCTTTCTAAGGATGGAGAGCTGATTGATGGTTGATCAATTTTTTCAGAGTCTGGTGATGATTTCAAGTCCATTTTATATTTACTCTCTGCTGATTCTTTGTTCAGAGATATAGGTTCAGGTTTAGAATCAGAGTGAGAATCTACAGTGCTTTCAAAAGTTGGTGCTTTCTCTGAATCCAGTTTATTGTTTTGATCCTCTGGAGAACCAAACTCACTTTGGCTGTGGTTGTTTTCATCGAATGCTTTTTCATCATTGTTGATTGATTGAACTAATATTTCTGACTTTGTGCCTAGTTCTAATTGTTTGCCAGTAATTCTTTGAGGTAATGAAACTGAAGGTTCTTCATCAAATTTATCTGGCTCAGATGAAGGGTTTTCCCCAGTTATTTTTTCATCTAATTTGTGTGGACTACATGGAGATTTCTCTCCAGGTAAAGTCGAGGCAATTTTTTGGGGTGGTGACGCAGATGATTTTACTCCTGATTTATCTAGACTGAATAGAGCATTTTCTGTTTCAAGAGTGCTAAAGGATTTTTCATCTGTGGTAGATGTAGGAGCATGTTCTAAATGAGATAGACCCAGCTTTGAGCTATCAGTTGGTGAAGTTACATTTTTGGTTGCTTCATTGCCAATCAATTGGCCACTATTTGGCTTCACACTATCTTCTGAAGGTGAAAATGATTGTTCGGAGACATCCATGGAGTCTCCTTTTTCAATTGAGGAAATTATTGTGTCATGATCAGTGTTTATGGACTTGGTCGTTTGTGCTAAAACCTCGCCAAGTGTAAGTTCATCTTCACTTTTCTGTTTGTTCACCCCGTGAATGCCTGTGATTTTTGAACTTGATTTTTCAGTTTGAAGTGGAGACCCGACTGTGTTAGAAGATGCAATGCTTATAAATGTAGGTGTTGTTTCTTTACTTTCTTGATTTTCATGTTTGTGTGAAGCTGAGTCATCATATGCTTTGTGTGGTAATAGATTTTTTGGCGAAGTTTGGTCATGTGAGGGTTGTGTCAGATTTGGTTGGTTTTCTACATGTTTTACTGAAGTTGCATCTGTTGGATGAAGAGATGTAGTAGATTCTTTTGGTGATTTCAATGTTTCCGATGCCTCTATCAGTGAAATTTTTTCTTTACTCAGTCGCTTAGTGGTTGTGTCAGTTTTATCAGCCTCGTTCTTCTCCAAAAATGTCTCCTTGATGAATTCTTTGAATTCTGTTTCTTCTGTGCTTTTTTGCCTAGTGAATATTTGACTTGACAAATCGGGGTTTTCATCTGTCAATGCTGGAAGTTTGCTGTCATGTTTGATTTCTTTAGATTCTGACTGGTCCTTGAGATTTTTGATCTCGCCTTGTTGTGAAATTGACTTCTCTTTGATGGACACTGCACTATCTTGTTGAATTATCTTGTAATATGATTCATCTTCAGTGCCTTCGAGCGTAAACTTTCTTGAAAATGGTTTTTCAGTTGATGTTCTGTCAAGCATTGTGACTATATCACTTGTATCAAAAGCTGAATCTTTGATGAGTTCGGTCAATGTTGACTGACCAACTGTCTTAGGTGATTCAGCATCACTTGGTGTCGAAGCCTCATTTGGTGACAATTTTGGTTCTTGTGAAATGTTTGACGATTGTGAGGAGTCTTTGCTGTCTGATTTTGAGGATTGAGTGGTGGCTTTAGCAACTGATGATTTTGTAGTACTTGGATCTGAATCTTTGGAAGGTAATTTTCCTGTGGAATGTATAGGTTGTTCTGTTTTTGTATCCCCTGTTGTGAGCGAAGATTTTTGACCTATAGGCGATGTTTCAGCTGCTTTAGTTGAATTTTTACTACTGGGTGATTCGTCAGCATCACCCTTTGGTTCTTTAGAAGTATCTGTCAATGCTATTGAGTCTTTACTATCAGATTTTGGAAGCTGGCTGGTGGCCTTATTACTGTATGGTTTTGTAGGACTTCGATTACATTCTTCTGATGGAGATTTTTCTAACGTTGTATCACTTGTTGTGAACGAGGATTTTTGATCAACAGGTGATGTTTCAACAGTTGGTTTGTCAATACTTGTTATTTTTGTTGATTCTGTTAAAATTGACTGTTCCTTAGAGGTTTCAGTTTCACTTTCTGTTGAGAAGTCGTCGAGTACTGCATCAGGTTTGGGAGAAATTCTGTTGTCATCGTCGAGAAAGTTTTCATTGGTTATACTCTTTTTTCTTGGCTTACTTTTGCAAACAATGAACTGATCATTAGACAAATCTTCAGAGGGTATGATTTGTAGAGATTCATCATTGAATGTGACTGATTGTTTTCTGCTTGATTTGATGGTTTCATCAAACGAAGATTGATTCGAGTATATTGTAGATTTTGACTGATCTGTAGATGGTTGATTTTCTGGAAGTGACAATTTCTCATCAGTTATCTTGGAATCTATTTTTTCATTTTGTGATTTTCCATCATCTGTTAACAAATCTTTTTTTTGGAACAGTTCAGATTTTTTGAGAGATATTGCGAGCTCTTTCTCTGCTTCGGTTTGTTGCAGTGAACCTGATTTGTCCAGAGAATTCGATTTTGTTATCATGTTTACTTGGTCTTCTGCATGTGAGAATGATTTTTCTGGTAATACATTAGATGTTTCATCAAGCTCGTCTTTTAAGGGCTTTTTTCTTTGGGATTGATCTAATTCTTTGGGTGATTTTGTGGGAGTGTGATTTGTTTTGTTGGAGTCTAGTTTATCCTCACTTAAGGACAAATGTTTTACTGCAATAGATTCCTCTACTGATGCTTTTAGAGATTCTAAAGGTTCGTCTGCTATTTCCCTTGATTCTGTGTGGTTTTTCATTTCATGATCAGATTTCAGATTTTCATCAGTGACTGCTGATAGTATCGTATTGAAAGATTCGGAAGTTTCATCGAGGAATTCTTTTAATGATTCTTTTCTAGATGGTTTATCAAGTGTTTCATATTCTACTGGTGAAATTGATTTTTCTGGTGATACTGTGGAGCTTTCATCGAGTACTTCTTTCAAAGATTCTTTTCTTTGGGATAGGTTCGATTTTTCTGGTGTTTCAGTGGAACTGGGAGTTGCGTTGTTGCAGTCTAATTTTTCCTCACTTGGAGACAAATGTTTTACTGCATAAGATTCCTCTACTGATGTTTTGAGAGATTCTTTTCTCAAAGGTTCGTCTGATATCTCCCTTGATTCTGCGAAGTTTTTTATTTCATGATCAGGTTTCAGATTGTCATCAGTGACTGCTGATAGTATCGCATTGAAAGATTCGGAGGTTTCGTTAAGAAATTCTTTCAATGATTCTTTTCTAGATGGTTTATCAAGTGTTTCATATTCTGCTGGTGAAATTGATTTTTCTGGTGATACTGTGGAGCTTTCATCGAGTACTTCTTTCAAAGATTCTTTTCTTTGGGATAGGTTCGATTTTTCTGGTGATTCAGTGGAACTGGGAGTTGCGTTGTTGCAGTCTAATTTTTCCTCACTTGGAGACAAATGTTTTACTGCATTAGATTCCTCTACTGATGTTTTGAGAGATTCTTTTCTCAAAGGTTCGTCTGATATCTCCCTTGATTCTGCGAGGTTTTTCATTTCATGATCAGGTTTCAGATTGTCACCAGTGACTGCTGATAGTATCGCATCATAAGATTCGGAGGTTTCGTTAAGAAATTCTTTCAATGATTCTTTTCTAGATGGTTTATCAAGTGTTTCATATTCTGCTGGTGAAATTGATTTTTCTGGTGATACTGTGGAGGTTTCATCGAGCACTTCTTTCAAAGATTCTTTTCTTTGGGATATGGAACTGGGAGTTGCGTTGTTGCAGTCTAATTTTTCCTCACTTGGAGACAAATGTTTCACTGCATTAGATTCCTCCTCTGATGCTTTGAGAGATTCTTTTCTCAAAGTTTCGTCCGATATTTCCCTTGATTCGGCGAGGTTTTTCATTTCATGATCAGGTTTCAGATTGTCATCAGTGACTGCTGATAGTATTGCATTGAAAGATTCGGAAGTTTCATCGAGGAATTCTTTTAATGATTCTTTTCTAGATGGTTTATCAACTGTTTCATATTCTGCTGGTGGAACTGATTTTTCTGATGATACTGTGGCTGTTTTATCCAGCACCTCTTTCACAGATTCTTTTCTTTGGGATAGTTTTGATTTTTCTGGTGATTCAGTGGAACGGGGGGTTGTTTTGTTGGAGTCTAGTTTTTCCTCTTTAGGAGACAAATGTTTTACTGCATTAGATTCTTTTACTGATGTTTTCAGAGATTCTTTTCTCAAAGGTTCGTCTGATATTTCCGTTGATTCTGCCTGATTCGTTGTAGTGTGATCAAGTTTGAGATTGTTGTTAGTGACTGCTGATAGTATCGCATCATAAGATTTGGAAGTTTCATTGAGAAATTCTTTCAATGATTCTTTTCTGGATGATTTATCAACTGTTTCGTATTCCGCAGGTGGAATTGATTTTTCTAGTGATACTGCGGAGGTTTTATCGAGCACTTCTGGTAAGGATTCTTCTCTTTGGGATAGGTTCGATTTTTCAGGTGATTTAGTGGGACTGAGAGCTGCTTCGTTGGAGTCTAATTTTTCCTCACTTGGAGACAAATGTTTTACTGCATTAGATTCCTCTACTGATGTTTTGAGAGGTTCTTTTCTCGTAGGTTCGTCTACTATTTCACTTGATTCTGAGAGGTTATTCATTTTTTGATCAGGTTTTGAAGTACCATCAGTGACTGCTGTTGGTATCACATCGAAAGATTCCACAGTTTCTTCGAGGAATTCTTTTAATGATTCTTTTCTGGATGATTTATCAAATGTTTCTTTTTCAAAATTTGAGAATTGCTCTTCAGAAAACTCTGTTTTTTCAAGTGACGCTTCAAATGATTTTTTTTGGAATGTTTGATCGAGTTCCTTATGTACTTCTGTCAGCTCAGTGGAACTTATTGGAGATTTCATTTTGTCAAGTGTTTCTTCAGCTAATGAAGAAATTTTATCTGCGTCTTGTGGGCTTGATTTTTCAAGTTTTTCATTTGTTGTGCTAGCTCCAGATTCAAGTTTCTCTGTTTTTTTGCCAGTCAGAGGTGGAGTTACTTTTGAGGCATGCGGAATATCAAGGGAAGAGACTTCTGGTGTATCTTCATCTTTTTGAGGCGATTTGTTCTGAAGAGACTTGTCTGCAGGTGACTTTAATTCACTGGATTGCAAATCAACTGTGACAAATTCATCTGAAACGATGTTGTCTTCAATTTGAGCTTCTAATGAACTTTTAGAAGTTACTGCAGCTGTCTGATTGATTTTTTCCTGCATGTTAGCGTTGGTGATACAATCTTTTTCTAATGACATTGGTTTTTCAGCAACTGACTTTGTTGTTTGTAAGGGATGAGAAGTTATCGTTGGTAAAGGTTTTTCATCTGGTGATGACGTTGGAGTGATTGTAACATATTCTGGGTGTTCTGGTTTAACAACTTCAATAACTGGTTCTTCTACAGTGACACTATCTGATACTTGGTCATCCTTTGTGGTTTCTTCATATTCAGGAACATCAACTTCTTCATGGACTGGTAGATCAGCCACTTCATCTGGCGTTTTAACTATATCTCTTTTAGCTTTTCGCATCACATCTTCAGGTTTTTGTTCAACTAGGGGTATTTGAGCATAGAGTTTGCTTTGTTGGCCATTCTCCTGGCTCTTCTCTTTGGTATCTTCTTTGTCATATTTTTCTTCTACTTCTTCTTGTTGCTTGGGTTCATCAAAATCAATCTTTTCATCTTCTGGCATTGTAGGAGCTGTAGTGGAACTAGTTTCTTGACTCCCATGAACCGGGTCTTTTGTTGGGGGCTTGATTAGTTCTGGCTTATCTACCGGGGATGCTGATCTCTGATCTATAGCAGGTTTTGCAGTAGCAATCATTTCAGCAGCAGTAGTAATAATACCTTGGACTTCGCCAAAGATTTTTTCTTTATCTTCTGGAGTCAGTGTTACAGGAACTTTGTCATCAATTTGGGATTTTTTTGTTTCATTTACTTGAGTAAAATCTAGACTTTGTTCAAGTTTTGATTTAGATGCGTCATGATCTTTTTGTGTCTGTTGTTTTTCAGATTCTGTTTGATCACGGAGGTGTTTCTGCTCTTCAAAGTCATCTTTGGGGATTGATTTCATTTCTGTGGTTTCAATGATGAGTATTTCGTCGTCTTCGTCGTCTCCTTGTTTAGTAATTATGTTTGAAACGTAGGTTGTGATTTCTGGAGTAGCAGTAGGAGCAATTAGTTTGATAGGTACTGGCTCTGTGCCAATGTTAGTAGGCTGTGTCTCAGCTGGTTTAGGTTTTGGCCGGATTTTTTTCACTGCTGTTGATTTAGTAGAAATTTCTTTTGTAGATTGGGCAGATTCAATCTTTGTCTTTGTTTTTAGCAAGGTAGTATCTGCTTCTAGGGTTGAAGGTGTTGATACAGCTGACGAATCAGTTTTTTCATTGTCAAGTTTCAATTTTTTGTCATCTCCAGCCACCAGTTTTTTGGAGGATATTATCATTGGCTTTCTGGTCACTTTTACAGGCGATGATGGTTTAGCAGGTGCTGGTTTTTGGAGCGTTGAAGCTTGAGTAGGAGCTGCTGGAGGTTTGGTACGTTTGACTACTGGTTTTTTCTCAGCCTTTACAATAGGTTCGTCGTCTTTTTTGATCACTTTAGACATCGCTATGATTTTCATTGGTGCAGTTCGCGTTGGCTTTGATTCGGCTACTTTACGATTGTTTTCATCTTTCAAGCTTTTGGCTGGGAATACTTTGGGTGGTGTGCGAGTTCGAGGAGCTGGACGAGATATTGGTTTAGCTGTTGTAGTTGCTGTGGAGCTGACTTTGGATTGTTCTTTGGACGTTGTTATGTTGGTGGAAGACTGTTTCTCAAAGGTTGTGGTCGTTGTTGTAGAAGAAATAGTACTAGTGCCAGTCACAACTGCGTCAGGTTTGTCTTTGGATACGGTTTCTTTCTCTTGACTGGACTTCATTTGGTTGAACTTTTTTTCTGCAAAGGATTTTTTGGGAGTAGTTGTCGAAGAAGATTTTTCTGATTCGATTGGCTTTCTATCTTCGCTGGATGGAGTGGAAAGTTTCGGCTTGGGAGGTGGTGCGACAACTGGTCTCTGAACTGGCTTCTTTTCAAATTTCTTCTTTTCTGCGGCCGACTCTTTGAGCACACCACCAACGCTGCTTTGAGAATCAGCGGTACTTTTGTCGCTGGTAACACCATCGAGGGTGGAGGGTTTTTCCTTGACTACATGGTCAGTCTTGGATTTGATATCTTTCATCACAGCCTTTTCAATCAATTTTCCAATAATGTGTTTGGGTTTCATGGACGTAGACTTGATAGGGCCTCCAGCAGAAGCCAGCAAGTCAACAGGTAATGATCGTGGGCCATTGTCCATCTCATTTTCATTTCCTGTCAGCGCAGATTTAACTTGAGCTTCCGATTTGGCTAATTCATCGAGTATTTTATCTTGTTTATCTAATTTTGATACAAATTTCTTCGCCGCTGGTTTTGATACTAGCGGTGTCTGCGCAGGTACCACCGATTTCACTGTGCATGTGGAATGTTTCAGGAATTCCAACGGTTTTAAGCGTTCCAAACCTTCGAATATTTTATGCTGAGGTGTACTGCCTGGGAATAGAATACGCGTTATGTTGTCGTCCGGATTGGCGGGTTGCCATACGATTAGAGCGCAGATTGAGACGAGATTTTGCAGAGGTACACGCAATTCGCGGTTACCAGTTTTGGAAGTGCCGTTGAATAGTTTCACGTCATGGTTGTTCCATCGGGTGAGGAACTCCTTGACTTCACGGCTATCTTTGGCTGGACTAATAATGTACATGTCGAGTTTACCATGGCCTACTTTGTGGTATAAGTTGATTGGGTCTGAGTTGGTGTCTCGATAACAGTGGTGAGGTTTTAGTTGAAGTTGCTTCAAATTCATTACCAGGTGATCGCCTTCTTCTATCAAGTTGACTAGGAGAGGTTCGCGGTCTTTGTCTCCGTCTGGTGATGGGAGTTGTTTGCGACCCTGTGGGAAAGAAAAGTTTGTCTAATTCAATACCTATCAAGAAAGGTTTACAATTTACATATTTTATTTTATTCACATTTTTTTAAAAAAATTGTCCGACTCAATTGGATTTTAATTTTGATTTTTTTTTAAATTTCGATGATTTTTTGAACCGTTTTTTAAAAAAAAAAATTTCAATTCAATTCGATTTCCCCCTTCTTTTGACCTCCTGCAATATTTTGCTGAGTTTAATTTTATTCTCCCTTTCCTTCGCGTAGTTCTTTTCATTTTATCGAAATATTGTCTCGAAGCTGGTATTACCAAGTTCCAAAAACTCGTACAAACGAATTTATACTGATTACAATCATACGATTCGAATTAAACCATAAGACGAAATATTATTGAAAAATAGGCTGGCACGCGGCAAAATCTTGATTAATACGAAAACATTAATTGCTGAGCGTGTACGAAGTACAATGAGGAAACCCCATTCATGGGAAGCGGCCTGGGGCAGTGGTAGGCACGGATTTAAATTCGCTATTCTACATAATCGCGGTGTTTTCCAACGCGACGCGAAGCTTTATTCTAGGAAGGTGTATTGTCGATAAATTAAAGTCACAAAAACGTCGTATTCACTCTATTTCGCTTTTAGTATGTAAAGTCTAATAAATCTAGATTGCGCGAAATGAATTTATATGGTGTGCAGTAGAAGATTTTGTCGCGGGTCACGAGTGCTGAGAATTTCCCCGGAGGCGTGAGTAGGTATATGTATTAATGCGGAAGTTGAGCCTGGAGTTTGTGTTTTTATTGTCGGTGTGAACGTTGTAGTTGGGTTGTGGTTTAATTTGACGGCAGCGAAGGTGTATTACTTGACTTTATTAAATTTAGAAAATGTATTGTTTTTATATTTGAGACCAACTGGAGGAATAATTGAATAAGATTGATTTGAAGATAGAAATATTGTGTAATCTGCGGTGATTTTCAAAGAAAGATCAAGAAAAAAAAATTCCATTCACTTTGAATAATTTTTAATTTTTACCTGAAGATTACTGAAGAAATGGCCAACTTGGGGGTACACGTGAGAGAAAACCTTTCGCTCCATCACACCAGACATGCCTCCGATATTGCTGTTGTTCACTCTGGTCATCAGCACAGCGTCCAGACGATCCAGATGTCGGACAAAATTCCAAAAACAAGCCTTCTTCCCGAAACCACCGTCAACCAGCATGTTGAATCCGTTGATTCCAAAAAGCGCCGCATCTCCTTCGCCGCCAGGAAATACGTACGGGGTGGGGTGGGTGAAACGAATATTACCAACGATATCGGACGGCTCGAGTAGATCTTCGATGCTGGATGGAATTATGTATTGTTCGAGATAATCGACGAATTCGCGTACAGCCACGTTCCCAGGAGCGATCTTATCACTGGGGTTGATTTCCAGTTGGCATAGTTTGCTGAACGGCTCTTGCTGAAGGCGAGAGTGCGTCCAGCCGCCTTCGGCGATGCAGCAGATGTCGATTTTGACGGTTTTCTCGTAGGCTCGAATCACGCGCTGGACTTCGATTTCTTGGAAGGCGTCGATGAAGTCGGATACGCTGAAGGTGCCGTCCTGAGTGGAAATAATGAAATGAAAAATGTTACTGAAAGTGTTTGTAATTTAAAATAGTCGAGTCGTATTTACAATTTTCTATCCTAGACGATTTTGAGATATTGTTTTTATAATTGGAATCGTATTCGTATAATGCCTACCTAGAGAGAAGAATAAAGCTGCTTATCTTGGTGCAAAGTGTATCGACAAAGTTTCCTCAAAAATGTACACTTCTACTCGTGTGGGTGCTTGTTGAGTGCGTTTTGGGTCGTGCTGGAGGAGGCTTACGAACGAAATAATTGGATTCGTGGTCGGTCCACGCGATGTGTTGTGGAAAAATTGCACGCTACATATGTATTTATATTTATAAGGGTGCTGTTCGAGAGTTTGCGTTCATATAATCTTTCAAAGGATTAAACTTGTTGATGCTACGACCCATAAGAGGGTGTACGTTTGTAGAAATGAAAAAGAGAGCCGAGCAAATTTGCACAATATGCGAATATACATGAGTACTGCTGGTCTGTGGGAAGGGAGGCTATAAAAAGAAAGAGGTTTCGGTTTTTCGAATCACGTATATAATGGTGTTTCATAGTTTATATTACATATTAGTGTATAGCATATAAGAGTACATTTTATATTCGTCGGATTCTCGAGAAGTAGAAGATACAGAGGCCGGAGAGAAGAAATTGCCGGCGCTGAAATTTAGGTAGATTCGAGTGTAGGTACTAGGTACGGTGGTGTTTTCGTTTAGCCCATCAGCGTAGTGGTTCTCTAAATAATAAATTATGCATACGATAACGGACGGGACATTTTGGCTGCTGTTGAGGCTACTACACGTCTGCGAAAATTTCTCGCACGCGTATACTTAAGATGAAGTATTACTTCACGTATTGCGATTGGGGTGGTGTTTTTTTTTTATTCGCAAAATGAGGGGGAGAAAATTTTTTTTCATGAGTTTTTCTTCAGGGAATAGGAATGGTGTGTGAAGTAGGGGGCTTCTCATTCAGAGTGGAAAACCTACGCCCGCCCGATGGTAGTTAACCGTAATGGCACCAGGTACGAAATAATTTTGAATTTACGTGAAGAACGTATGTACGTTTACGTAAGTATGTAGCGTTATGTATATGTATGTATGTACTAACCTGCAATATCCAAGAGCCATTGCCACAAAATACGTATCCGGCGTGAATAATAAATCTATACTTGGTAAAACTAGATAATAAATTACGTATACACTGTCGCATGGTATTGATCTGCGGATGTATTAGTATTTCGGTTACTAAATGCTCGCTGGCGTTCTGTATCAGTCTTTCGCCTGCGCGCCGTCCAAAGCAAACAGATAAAAAAAAACAAAAACAAAAAGCAAAAATATTAATAATGGAATGACGCGTGAGAAATGCGCGTAACCGTGTGTTTAGTTAATTAATTTTCGATGCGAGGCTGTACGTTTGCGAGTCGAAACTTCCTTTTTTTGAAATTAATTTTTTAATCAGGAGGGAAGCTGTGGGTTCGATGACGAAGCATTTTTAATGGATTTTTCAATTTTTTTTAAACTGATTTATTTTGCAATTATCTGATTTCAGCTTTCATCAATCACCTTAATTTTTTCAAATATTACGAACCTTTTTTTTTTTTGAAAGAATGAATTATTCGTTGGATTTTTACTTTCGATTTCCAAACTTTTTTTTATTCAATCGATAATTTTTTTTGAAATTTTTAAGAAACTAAATCATTTTTTTTAAATGTTCAAAAATTTTCGATCCATTACTTGAAGCTTTCAAATAATTCTTTCAGTGTCAGCAAATTGATCGGTTAATTTTGCGATATCGAGAAATCTATACTTTTTCGAAACTGATTTTATGAAAATTTCAATTTCTGATTTTCATTTTGGTCGATGAATTTTTAATTTTGAACAAATCGAGTAATTTTGTAATTTTTAAGAATCCGCGATTTTTTTCAGTGTGCCCTAAAATTTTTTGATTCTAAAAAATTTTCAATTTTGAAAAATCGACCAATTTTATGTGGTTTTGAAAAATCGACGATTTTTCAAAACTGATTTTATATAGGATTTAATGTTTTATTTTTTAAGTTTTTATTGATTGATAAATATTTTGATTTTGATGGATCAGCCACTTTTTGCAGTCTCAATGAAATTTTGAATCATTCTGATGAAATTTCCAATTCAGAAATTTTCTGTGAAACCGATGATTTTTCCAAGTATATAATATAGACTGTTTCTCTGACTTGTGAAATCAAATCATTTGATTTCTATTCAAATTGGAGTTTTTCCATTTTGCTTTTTTCAAAATCTTAATTTTCGACTTAGAAAATTTTCACAAATTTTCAAAATCCGTCGTTTAGATTTCCAATCTCTGAAGATAAAATGTAAAAACAAATGATCGAGGAAATCGTGGGCTATTTAATTTTTGTTTATTTGGCATATTGCGAACCAAATGGGTCCTCCCCTGGATAATATTCGTACTTGTAAATTTTCACGATATCTTCGTCGAGCAATTTTCAATACATATTTCGTATCGCTAAATTTCCCACAGGATTTCTACAGGGCATTCACGTGACGTTAATTTTCACGCAGAAAAAATATGGCCAAAAATGAAATGAAATTCGGCCGCATGTAAGTGCTCTGTCATCGCTGCCCGAGGCGCGACGACGATTGCGTTACGAGGTCGAAAAGTTTTTCTATCGCCTTGAAATATAAATTGGCGTAGAAGAAGCTCACTTCGTTCAGATTTACGGGTAAACTTAGGTATGAGATTTTATGTATTAGAAAGATAAACGCGAAGATAAGAGAAGTACGAAGTTTAAATTTAAGTATTCGCTAGCGCTTACCATTTTTTGCAAAATCTCCTTCGGGCGATAGGGCAGTAACTATGGCTAATTCGCGTTCGATATCTATACCAGAGTCTTCTACATTCCAGGATAAAAATGCTGTAAAAAGAAAAAAACAAACGAGTCGATTGTAATAGTTGTGTTGTGAATAGAAAATTTGAGTTGAGTACTGCAGCTACGTTGGAAAAGTTTTGATTTATGTTTTTTTTTTTTTTTACACAAAATGCTAACTCGATTGCAGCTGGTGATTGTCAAAATATTGCGATTGGTGTGGCTCTTTTCGAAATAATTTCAGAGGTGGGTTGAATTTGATGTAGATCGATTTTTTTAAAAGGACGTTAAACTCAGCGAATAATTTAGTCAGTCTGACTACGATTAAGGCCGTGTCAAGTCTCATAGGAGTAAAAAATTGACGTAATTTTTCGTCGTAATCGGCTCAACGCACACGTATATACTTACCTACTAATATTATAATCGATATGAATACGTATTATACGGTAAGGGTAAGCTACAAGGGTATAGTTGTGCTGGGAATGCCATAAATAGCATAGGCAGTAGGTAGACATTTTGGTATACACGAAATTTAAAAAGAGCCCAGACTACCTGGCCGACGTCGTTGTTGGTCGTCATTTAATTTGACACGAAAGTTACTTTTTTATGCATTAGCGTCAGCTCCTTCACCTCGTCCCAGCACCTTAGTCCACTTTCACCCGTCGATAGAGAAGGGTCAAAGGGAAGGAGATTGCCTGGCAAACTGATATCTATACCTATACGAAATAATGCACAAATCGTGATGGCAGGAAAGAGAAGTGAAAGTGTTGCAGAGAGGGAAAGAAATTGAGGAATTTTTCGATCAATTATTAATAACGTCATTTTTGTGAGCGAGGTGAGAGTGGAAGGGTAAAAAAGAAGACCGTCTTTTATACCACTTCCATCGAATTTTTTTTTAATTTTTTGATTGACGTTCGAAGTGTGCTTTTTTACCTCGCGACGTGATGACGGGTTGGATAAAGGCGTTAGCTGCGAAATGAAAACACTATCGAATCTAGAAAATTTCACTGGGTTGGGCGAAAAATTGCCTAACTACGTGGCTGCGATCGATTTATTCGGGAGGTTGAACTGAACGTGGAAAAAAATTTCACTAGTGGTTTAAAATTTCAGTAGGCGCGGAATTGTTTTCATTTATTCGAGCTGCTGGCGGACGTGGAGGTTTTCGCATGTGTTTCGTTGGTAAACTAATATTTGCACGTTGTGTATTAATGAGTATTCTAATTAGTGTAGGTCATTTATTACACGAAGACGTGGTTCGTATAGAAGAAGAAAGGTGTGGATGGGTGTCTATGTACCTACGTTGCTGGTGCGAAGAAACCTTAGCTCGACATTTAAAAACGAGCTGGATAGATTAGGTCGGCGATATAGCGAGGCAGGATAAGCCAAATGTTAAATTCGATTCAATTATTCACCAGCGCAGCGCTTAGCTGTAGATACGTCTAAAAAGTAAAAACAAATATGTATTCTCGTAATAATAAGTAAGACTGTCAGTCCAGTTATACGAAAGGAATGAAAAATAGTCGTCAAGGATCACCTCGCAATGTGTTGAAAAGTGGAGCGAAAAAAATGTGGCAATTTTTTTATATGGGTAGTAAAAATTACATCAGAATTTCCGATATAGATATGTAGTACTCGTATCTTAGATCTTACGTATGGGTTTATTTTTCACGCTTAAATATTTCATCCTATCTCGTGACTGTATCATTTCTGGTTATAATCACACCTCGAGGGTTGTGTCGCAGCAGATGACGTTATAAATGACCCAAAAAATTGAGATTTTTTCGCCTTCGAAACGGTTTGTCGAAAGAAATATCTCGTGCGTGTTCGCTTAATTCGACGTCTCATCATTCCTTTTATGGAGTCGATTTTCATGAATGAAAAATTGACCACATTTGCTCTATTTCATGGATCAAAAACCACTCGTATGAATTCTAAGCTCTTTTTTTTGAGCTTACAAAAAACTTTGAAATTTAATAATTTTCGAAAATTAATTTCTGAAAAAATCTTGATTAATCTGTTTTTTGAACGTTTCAATTTTTTTTTTTTTAGAAAAAAATAATTGTTTCTCAAAAAATCTTTCAGTAAATTTTTGAAAAAGTTGAAAAGTTGATTGTTGATGGATGTAAATGCGCAATGTTTTTCGTTAACTTTTTCTTTGAAAATTTTCTGAACAGTTTTTTTTTTTTTTTTTTTTTAAAGGAAGAAATTTCAAGAAATTTATTTCTAAGTAAATTGACTTTGAAAATTCCGAGTTTTTTTTCAATTCCTCTTTTGAAAAGGGAGGGGATTTTTAAACTATGCATTGAAAAATATAAATTATTGAGTTTTAGAAAAGATACCAATTTTCGAATGTTATTAAAATTTTTGATTTTTTTTTAAAATTTGAAACGTTTGGATTTTATTTAAAAATATAATCGTTTTTTAAAAGGTGCCAATTCTCGAATTTGAGAGAAATGCATGCCTATGTTGAAGTTTTGGTCAAAAAATTGAATTTTGAAAATTTCAATTTTGGAAAATTGAAAAAAAAAATTGCGAGGTCACTTGATTTTTTTTCCTCACCTCAATCATTCAACTTTGATTTCTGCGGAAATCGCAGCCTAAAAAAAATGCAAAGAGACACAATATTCTTCATTTCCAATTTCTCAAATTGATCTTTCCTTATTTTTTCAAGAAACTGGTTATTGTGTTCTTTTTTGATGGGTATTTTTTTTTAAATTTCTGCCAATTCCCCCCCCCCCCCCATTTTTAGTTTTTTTTTTCTCCACAAAACCGGCTAAAATTATGAATACGAGTAAAGAAAATGAGCATATTTAAGAAAATCAATAAATACCTACTATTCGGCGCCAATTCACTGGCGGTGGAAAGGCATAAGCGTTGGTATGCAGCACGTTTACGCAGCTACTTACGTCCTTACTACATTCGTATATTTACCTACACCACCCTTGAGTATTGCTACGGCTGCGAATATCTA
The DNA here is from genome assembly GCA_900065295.1 of Paracoccus marginatus. Lineage (NCBI taxonomy): Eukaryota > Metazoa > Arthropoda > Insecta > Hemiptera > Pseudococcidae > Paracoccus > Paracoccus marginatus. The sequence goes on along the minus strand of FIZT01026678.1, from coordinate 15,040 downwards.
TGCATAATGTATTAATGTAGGTATTGTCACAAGGTGCGAAATTTTATATCAATAAATAGTCCGTTTTAATGCGTGAAATTGGCCCCGACCGTTGATACCGCCGCCTAGGCGTTGGCTGATTAATCGAATTAGCATTTACGCGTAAGGACGCGCGTGCGTACTACTTACGAGCGGTGTATCATTTAACCGCGAGTGCATTGTCAAAGGTCGAACGGGTGAATGGTTTTTGATATCGGAAGATCGATTCGTTTCATTGTGTAGGAATTTTTTTCACCCTGATTCGTGAAAATTTTCTTTCTCGCGAATGTCACAGGCGATACGAGAAGGTAATTAAGGAAAATTGATGCGATTGCGGTTGGCAATTGAGACGACCCAAGGGAAGGCTACAAAAGGAAGAAATGTAGGGTTTTGTGTTGTAGAAATTTTTCCCAAGGTCGGGATAGAAATTTTAGGGAATTTAATTCACCTCACGCGGTCAGTACGACATACCTACAAGTAATTATAGATTTGGCAAGGTTGGGGAGAAATTTTTTCCCTGAACATTTCTGCATGATTTTTTTTTTCTTTTTTTGAGAAAAAATTAACTACTTAATTTTTATACAATTTAATTTTCATCTTACCTATTCAAATTGGCTTTCTATACAAAAATCTATTTTAAGAAATTTGTTTAGAATCTTAACGATTTTTTTTCGATTCAACGTATTTTTGATTCCTTTTCAAGCCTAATAACGTCATCGTCGTCAATTCGAATTCGCTCGAAACGATGTTTTTTTTTAACATTTGAAGAATACCTAATTCTCGTCTAAAAATTTCGAAGAAAACCCATTTTCATATTTTTACCGTAATTTTCTTTTCCACCGTCGCGTCGAGTTCACGGAATTGTTGAAGCGAATGACAGAAACAAGCCTCCTTTGGACGGCTCGAGATTTTTTTTTCTCCGCTAGCGAACCGATTCGTCTTTACGACTTATCTACGTGGCAAGAAAATGAAAACGAAAAGGAGCTCGAAAGGAGAAGAAAGGCGTCATAATTGAAGGCGAATTAATTCCGAATGAAGTACTCGAGTTTTTTTTAAACGTCATTGAAATGTAAAACACTTTTTTTGAAAGAGGGAGAAGAAAAACAATGCATTAAATTATTTCTACGATTTATGTCGCGGCACACGAGACGCCACACCGAACAGACTAAATAATTAAATATATTGTTCGAAAGCATCGGAGAGAAAAAAAGAGAGAGGCAAAAAATCGCAGAACTTTTCCCGAACTCTGTAAAAAAAATTATGAAATTTCGATGAGCAAAAAAAAACGTAAACTAGATTTTTTGCAATTTTTCGCCATCCCCTAGAGATGAGAAAAACGATGCTGTTGTGAGAACTCCGCGGGTCTCGTTAAAATGAATCTCGAACGACGAGAAGTCCCTCCGTGCATCTGCCTTAATATCATAATTTTTATTCGCTTATTTTAGCATACCGCTTTCACGGAGGAAGCGGACGGCGGACAATTAGCGAAATGAAAATAATTTTTTTTCTCCAAGCGAGATATTCGAACCGGCTTCAGTTGAATAGATTTTTTCCGTCTTGAAAACGAATATCTACGAGCTCTCGTTGTTTTATTGGCCGCTTCATTAGATTATTTTCTCGGCTATTATAGGATCGTTTACGCACGTAATAACGATGCTGGTATAAGAATGAGGCGCGATGAGAAACGTGCATAGTCGTAAGAAATTATTAATTAAAAAGGTGGCATAGCGCTCGAAAGACTGCGAAAACAATAGGTAGGCAGTTTTTCCCGCAGCAGCGTAGCCTGTTCGCACGAAACAAAGGTGGATTTCGCGACGTCGGGTGCAGTTTACGCGGGCACCTCGCCTTTCCTGGCCGCGAGGGGAATTTCGCTTTCGCGTGCAAAAAAATTGTTCCTATTCGAGTTTGACACGCGACGATTTATACTGTGATGAAGGTGGAGGGTTGGCCTGGGCTGGGCGAGGGAGCGGATGTAATTTTAACGACGACGATAGAGTGTGTTGTGTGTGGTGTATAGGTACTTCAAAAGAAAATGAAGAACTGGCAAAAAGAAATGAAAATGGTCTTGCGGGGAGCGGGTGCATGGTTCGAATGAAAGTTTTCTTCAAAAGGTGCGGATTGTATCGAAAGAACCTATAGTTTTTGGTCTTGGCCGTATTATTGTCGTAAAAATAACGCAGTTGTATCGGATCGATATGTTCGTATGCGAAGGTTCCGGCCTTCCGGATTGCGGCAGTCTATAGCTGATAAGCGTGCAGCAGGTACTTGAGAATTTTCAATTTATGGCCGGTTTGCATGGCAGAGGAAAAGACCACAGAGGCACGCAAGTTTTTTGATTCTGGTTTTTGATAGGCGTCTGGGAAGGTATGGTGAAAGGTAATGGTTGGTTTTGAGGCGAAGAGAGATAAATTTGGAAGTGACTGATTTGATTATTGAGAAGTGCAGGTGAAGGTGATCATTAACTTGTATAAAAACCGTTGAATATTTTTTTACATCGAATTTTTTTGGATGGTCAGTAAAATTTTTTGAAAAATATTCCATTAAAATTTTTTTTTGAGAAATTATTGCATTTTTTGTTGAAGTATTTCTTTTTTAAAAAAATTTATGACATTTTTTATTAGTAATTTTTTAAAAAAATTTATGACATTTTTTATTAGTGATTTTCTTAAAAAATGATTTGAAATATTTTTTTTAAAAAATTCCCTTGGAGGAGAAACATCTGAGCATGAAATAATAAACTTTCCACGATCGGAGGTGCAAAACTAAAATTACCTTTGTCGAAGGCTGCGAAAAAATTTTTCTGGAAACCTATACACTTGATGTCTCGTGTAAAGTGTGTGTAATTTAGGCATCGGCCAAATTGACAAAGCGATCAAGTTCGACATGCAATATATTATTGTGTTACGAATTGAAAAAAAAAAAAAAAAAAATTGTAATTGAAAAGAAAAATAATGGAAATTATCAACGTATGTCGTGCGTACGATTTACCCAGTAGCGTTATCTATTTTTATATATCCAAAGAAAAAAAGGAATAAAATAATTTCACTAGAATGTGGATATACATATGTAAGTCTACATCTACGTGTACGCAAAAGGTACGGCATAGACCTTTGAATTTCAAGGTCACATACCATATCCCAAAACCCACACATGAACAAGAAACAGCTAGAACAAGAAAACTTGGAATTTGGGTATTATCTAGGTACGTAAGTACAGTTGGTAAACTCGTGTCGTAGTTGGGTTTGGCTCGAGGATTTACTCTTCGCGAAGAAGAGCTTATGAAGAAGGAACAAGAGAGGCAGGGAGAAGAGATTTAATGTAACTAGACGGCGAGGGTATTTCCAAGAAAACAGCATAATGCCTGATAGTTGGCATTGCTGTTGCCATACAGAAAGCTACAATACAATATTCTGTTTGTTTCATGATTTTCAAAGATTTTCGCGCAGAAGATGTGCCAGTAGTGCTACCCACGGGATCCAACTCCGAGATACCGAAAGATGTCACCTGAATTTTGCCTTTTTTTCGGCGAGTCAGATTTTTTTTTGTATCCTCAAAATCGTGTTGTAGGTCAGAGTCGTAAGTCGTAAAGTATCAATTTTTCCAGTCGAATAATTAGTATGTAGATATGTCGGTAAATTCGTACCTACGTCTGTCTATTCATCTCTCATTTAATTCAGGCCGTTGTAGATATGTACAAAAATATATTTTTTGCTCACAAAAGCATAGAAATTTAATTTTTTTTTTCAACTGACACGAGAACAGGAAATATGGCGTACGTGTCGAACATCCTGAAGAACCAGCGTTTAACGCGATTTACATATTCGTTTATAGAATTTATTACAGAATGTTTTGTAATGCCACCATATGTGGCTCGTTGTGATGCGAAATTGACACGTGATGGAGATTTAATGGCTCGTTCGTCGGAGCGGATTTGAGGGAATTGAAAATTTTTTCGCAAAAATAAAGATCTTAACTTTGCGACAGTGAATTTTGTTGAAATGTTTTACTCTTTTTTCACTGGGGTGCTTATTTTTCTCGATGGCTTAGTAAAAAATTGGTGGATCAGGAGCTGGAAAAATCGAAAACTTGTGAAAATTATTTTTAAAAATGAAAACATTTTTTTTTTGAAAAGTCTTTGAAAAAAAAAAGAAAAAATGGAAAAAGTCAAAAATTGAAAAAAAGATGAAAATTAGCATCGACAAAAATTGAAAAAATGGGAAAATCTAAAAAATGAAAAAAGAAATGAAAATGAGAAAAATTGGAAAATCCAAACTATTTGGATTGATATTATTACCTAATCCAGAAAAATTTGGAAAAATGTAACTCTCAAAAAATTGAATAAAAAAGAAAATTTCAAATAATAGAAAAACTGGAATCTAATGCAAAAAAATCCGAACAATAAAAAATTATTAAATTGAAAAAAATTTTAAAAATTTTAAAAATTCAAAAATCTGAAAAAATTGAAATTTTAGGTAAGGTAAAATTTTTTTAAAAATTGAAACGAATGAAAAAATGGCAAAAATTTGAAAATAATATGTTTGAAAAATTAAAGATGGATTCTCATTTTAAAAAAAGAAATGGTTCCTCGGCGTAATACCCGAGGTAGAAAATTTCAAACTTATATATGTACATATTTTTGACAGTTCATCGTTGTCAATTCAATAAAAGTGTACAGTACAATTTAATCTCACTTTCAATCCCCGCATTATCCAAAGCGTATCTACGCGTATTTTACAATAAAGGTCAATTCTATACACGTGTACTTGGGATCATCCTCAGATATATGATTCTAATATCATACAGCTGTGGCAGCTCAAAGTGAAAAAAACAACGCGTTGAATTGAAAAAAAAAACACGTGTTAAAAGAAGGCTGTGACAAGCCATCGCAAATCGTTAGTCGATAAACGGACACGTGCGTTTTCACGCCGCGATAATATACCTACACCTCAAAAGCCAGCTACGCGAAAAACCCAACAGCAGCGTAATAATACTGCGAGGAATTCGAAAATTGGGGAAATTTTCAATAATTAATACATTCCACGTGGACAGAGGCCAGCGACGATGCCAATAATAAGAATAATGGCTGTAGGACCATCAAGAAGTATATACATAGAAGTACCGTCGATATACGTGTCAAAAGCACATTAAATTTGACCCAACGACTGCGTAAATCCGGGAAAGTTACTACGAAAGGTATAGGAGCCACTGAGGCAGTCTGCTCGACGAATTGTGTGGTTGGTTTTTTGCACACGTAGGTTATATGAGAAATTTCGACCGAGTATATCCGGGTAACTGGGTTAACTTATCGATGGTTGAAAATTTATAAGTTCTTTGCTCCGGTTGTACGTATACGTTATTTCTCTTTTAATGATTTCAGACACGCGTGAATACCTCTTCTCTAAAAATTAAAAAACGTAACAAGAAAATCAAACGTTTTTCCAATATTTGTAACGTTCCGCCCTATGGGCCTATTCTTCCAATGCCTCAATGGATATCATGTATGTATCTTCATTTGACGCGTTCGTTCTTAACGCCTCAATGAGGTGATAATTGCACCTTTTACGCCAACAAGGCAGCAGCATCAAATTTTTCTACACCAGATGCGAAGAGCCTTTGATCTAAGATGAAGAAGAATATAATTAGGAGTACTCAAGCTAGGCCTCATCGTACACAGAAATAACATGTGTATGAGCCTATGAGGCGCCTACTTCGCTATTTAGATATCCAGCCGCGTGCGACGGTACTCCTTTGATACGTAAAATTGATTACACGCCACACGCATATACGTGTACGTTTTAACCTAATAATAACGACGAGTTACTTCTACTTGATGACGAAAGTAAGTGGAAAGGAGAATATACCTACATGGGTAATACGAGAAAGGAAGGTTTTGGTTTTAGAAGGGATAGCGTAAGTGAAAGGAACATCTTTCTCGACATCTTGTCAGAAAACAGAGACAAATAAATTCGAGTGGAATTTTCAACAAAATGACATGTCGGTTGCTAATTTTAGTAGCTACCCTCGAGAAGTTTTCTAAAAAATTTCTAGTCTCACTGTCTATCATACGAGGAGGAAATTTAGGATCATGATGTCTCAGCCATTGAAGACCAATATACGTTTTAGAAGAACTTCATATTATTTTAAGGTACAGCTACCTATTTTGTAATATTCGGAACCGTAAAAAATTTTTTTTTATTTCGACGAATAAATTTTTTTCAAAATTTTTTTTTTCGATTCTTCGATTTACAATAAACCTTTTTCTGATCAAAATTTTTTCAATCAATTACCAACTTCTTAGATTTTTTGATCCGAAAATAAATGTTTTAAAAAATTTTTCTAAAAGTTGAATGAATGTAAAAAAAATTTTTTACTCAAAACAATTTTTGAAAGACATTTTTCTAGTCAATTTTTTTTCTTCAAAAATTCGTTTGATCAGCTACTTGAATCTTTTTTCAAATTTTTTTCAATATTTTTTTTTTTCAAATGATTATTTTTAATACGTTTTTTTTGGCCAATAAAATTTTCAATTTCTTTTTAGTTTTTTCAAATTAATTTTTGAAAAAATATTTCTTGATTGCAAAATTTTTCAAAGAATTTTTTGATAATAGGATTGAAAAATGTTTTTTGTATTTTTTTTTATGAAAATAATTTCATGAAACATCATCTACTTACTTGATTGCTAAAAGAAAATTTACGCAAGATTGTGACATGCATAATGGAGCTGATGATGACTCATCATGGAAACCAGCTCTCATGGGCTGTTGAAAATTTGAAATCGAAATTGCCGACGAAAAAGTAGAGCATGTACTTTTTATTGGCTTTAAAATTTGAACGTATTTCTTGTTCACGATATCTACTCGTACCGTGGCGAGCACTAAACGAGACAAAGGACGATGCTATTACAAGTGCGGAAAAAGATAACGACCATTTTGTCGACTATCGCAACGACGACGACGTCGGAACAACGTCGTCGCTGTGAAAACAAAAAATAAAAAAAATTTCAGCCTCGTCTGTTTCAGCGAAGGGTGCCTGGAGGGTGAAGGGTATCGCCGTCCGAGCGGATTAATTATTCAGATTAATACGATGACTTGGAGTCGGTTACGACGAGCGTCTGCAATCGTTAACGAGCCTTTTCCGACGAAATTGATATTACGCCGGCTGCCCTATGCGACGACGAAGACGAGGGGAGTGAAGTTAGCCATATTTAGAAAGTTGATAAAACGTATATTCGAACGAGCAAACTTTCATGCGCCTATACATACGTATGTATTATATCGATACTTTGGAAATTGAAAAATAGATAGTAAAAAATTTCTTCGTAATTGGAGACGACTATAGGCATATCCATATCCATTTCGCATGTAACGACGTCCGTCCTCCCAGCAACGACAACAACCACATCCCTATAATAAACGTAATAAGCCTTGTTTCGGTGCCAAATATGTTTGTAGACGGAATTTAGACACCACTGGGGCGGAAATACTACGTATACAAAACGCGCACAAGTCGAGCTTGTGAACCGTGACAGCGTCGTCGACGATTGAGTTGAGGTCCGCACCGTTCGTAGTGGGGAGTATACGCGACTGTGTTGAGAGAAGGAAAGCGTCGTGTTTTGTATTGATTTTCGCCCGCCGGAATGAACGGAGACAGGCAGAGTGGAGGCGGGAGAGCGCCCAGGCGTTGGAAAGGGTGCGGTTATGGGCGCCGCCACCGATGCATAAGCCGGCCGAGGCTGTAGGAGGAGTTGACACGTACGGAGACCGGCGGCCGGCTCGGCTCTGTGAAGCCGGATGATTTCAGGCGTGGTTGTCGGCGCCGCGTATGATGAGCATATGCTGACGACGATGGTACGCGGAAGAGGCCTGGTTTACGCGTGTTTTGGTCGCGGCCCATCGTAGGAGGTCGTCCAGAACCGCCTGGATTAATTTCGGCGAGTATCAGGAATTCAGGATACGTCGGTGTTTCCATAGCGTAAACTGCAAAGGGTCCTGCAAAACTTAGGGACAGCTGATCGGTACGAAAATTTGGCGTAAGAACAGGATCGGATAGTTTGGCTTTTTCTACTTTGCCATAGTATTGGGGAAGGACGATGGAGCTTTGAAGAACCGAAGATGACCCATTTGACGGCGAGAGAGTTCGATACGTATGTACCTTTCGTTGGTTGTGCATTGGCTAAGGCTGTAGCTCAGCTGTGCAGTCGTATGCACGGTGCAGATCGTTATTGTGACACTGCTATTCTGCGGAGGAGAGAAATTACCGTACTTACGGCTTTTAAAATCGATACCGGCAGACAATACCGCGGCAAACGTATCAGCTGATCAGGGTGACCTTATTTTTGAAGCCGTACTTGTTCAGACACCTGTTAGAGTAGATACTCGCTTGCACTAGCAACTCTAATCGTGTAACGCTGTTTTTTTTTCAAGCGAAAAAAAAAGAAACGAAGTGACGATAACAACGAGATTACCATAATACGATACGTATCGTTTATAGATTGAAATTAAGCCGGATAAGTATACACGTAGATACGCATATATGACGTAATTGATACACGAAGACGACTCGTAGTCGTCTTCAAAACGATGCTATTTACGAAAGTCAAGTCGAAGCAGGGTTATTATTGCATTGCAAAAGGAATGTAAGTAAAGGTGGTTTCTTCCATGTTCGTTGCTTCAAGTTTCCCTCCAGCTGGCCTCCATCCTTTTTTGTGACTGTCGTTCTCGTTTTCTCGAATATGTCTATCAGCAGATTTCATAATTACCTACTGAGCGAGTTTTCATTAAAGAGCCAAGTTTTACGGAGTTGATTATCGTTTATTTTCATCGCGGCAGTGCTGACGACGTTAAAGAGTAAATGGTTAAGGTTATAGTTCTCCTAGATATATGTAGGTAACGTTCAAGTACTAATGCCTAGTTAGTTTGGTCTGTTCAGTTTTACTTTGGTTTATGAAAATTGTTCTCGACAAATAATATTAAAGATTGCATGTGAGATGGCTAGAAAATGACGATGAAATGTCCTCTGTCCAGGCTTAATCTTTGGTTAATGCGAGGAGTGGACTTGTTATCTATGGACTTTCGTAGAAACAGTCACCCCTTAAGATTACATAATAGGCAAATATTCTGACATACTTTCGAATGAATTGCCGGACTGCGAGATCAACGGCAATTCAGTCAATTTTCCGTCAGAGAATTATCAACTGGAGATATTTTCTAAAAATTGGTTCATATTTAATGATTTGAAAATTGCTGAAAAATCTTGATAAGTACCAAAAAACCGATAAATTTTAGAAAATTGAAAAATTTGGAAAAAAGTGGTTTAGTGTGATGAATTAAATTTTTTTAAAGACATACCTAATATGTTTTTTGAAACCAGAATTCGATCCGAATTCCCAAAAATTTTCAAATCCTGGAGAGTTTGAAACAAAGTCGAATTTTTGTAACTCTACTAATATTTTGAAAATTTCAGTCAATTTTCGAATAATTTAAAATTATATAGGCAGTAAAAGAGCTTTTTTCAAGTTTTTGAAAGGCATAACCGGTGAAGGATCGTGGTTTGGCCTTGGAAATCGATTTCGATCACTTCTACTCTCAAGGGTCAACCATGACCAGAAAAAATTTTGAACCCTACCGTAAACATTTCCCTAGGGAGGGGCTAAAACGCACTTTTCTCAATTTTTTCATATTTCGCCAAATGTGGATAGAAATTTTGAATTTTTTTCTATAGATTCCAGAAGGTCCGAAAAACAAATTGGACAATCTTTGTGCTTTAGGTGATTTTTCGTCAATTTATGACGTTTCAAACTTTGAGCCGCCATTTTGAAAAAAAAAATACTGTGGAATTTTCTCCTCGGAAAACGTGTTACTTATCCATAAATATACCTTAAAAATTTCAAAAATTTTGGAGTGGTGGAACGTCGTTGTTAAAAAAAAAAAAAAAATGGAATAACCGCTGGTCATGTTGTGTCCGTGTAGATATGTGACATTTTTCACGGCGCTCTCGTGGGAAATACGACGTTCACGGGATCTATGTTTTTTTACATACCTATCTATTCGTAAAAAATATGAAATAACGTGAATCGAGAGTGACCCAAAAAAATTTTCTGTTTTCTGCGACCTCTGGGAGTTGAGTTTTTTTTTTTTTCAATAACGCGCTATTGTAGAACTCGTGGAGCTATGGATATTGGATTTTATCGAATATTTTTTAGGAAATTAACAATTTTTTGGTTTGTAAATTCAAAATACTTCAAGTCTTGGAAATTTTAAGAAAACTGCAAAACTTTCTTAAAAGTTGAAAATTTTTCGATGATTTTTTTTGTGAATTTGAATTTTTCAAAAATGAAAGATTTTAAAATGCTTCAAGTTTTGAAAAACTCAAACCTAATTGAAAATTCAAAAACTTTTTAGTGTCTCAAAACTTTTCAAAATGCTATAAAAATTAGGAGAATCAAAAATTTTTTAAAATGGAAACGTTTTGAAAATTAAATTTTTTTTAAAAATGTGGTATTTTGTAAAAGTTGATCTGGAAAAAATTGAGAATTCTCAAAAAATTAAAAAATTGATCAAGTTGAAAATTTGTAAAAAATTGAAAATTCATGGGAAATTTAGAATTGTTGAAAATTTGATAGCTTTTAGAAAGCAGAGAATTTTTGAAAACTGATGTCTTTAGAGAATCAACGATTTTCATGAAATTCTCAAACGCTTGAAAAATCGAATTTTTCTGGAAATTAGCTATTTTTCAAAGAAAATTTCAATAAAAAAAATACCACATTTTGGAAATGTGAAGGAAATTTTTCAATTATAAACACACATAGAAACTTTTGAAAATGTTCCATCAATTGAAGGGTTCGTTGTGAAAGGGCAGTAGTCCATTCTAGGAATCGACTGTTCAACTAATTATTGTGGAATAAATTTTGCACCAAAAAGATTTGTAACATTGGTAATTTATTCTTAAATGTTTGAACTTTCTATGACCACAATGTTTCTTAGTGCTAAATTCACAATGTGTCAAAGTCAAAATTTTCAAATGTGACTACTGCCCTTTTCACAACGAACCCTTCAATTATTGTAATAGTTTTTTCGATTCTTTCTTGTCATTTTTGAGATTAATGTGAAGCTCATTTCTAGTAATAGGCACGTAGGTAGGTGTTCGACGATGTGTGCGGCGAGCATGCAGATCGAATTTCAAGTAACGTATTCGAGACACGTTACGCAAGGGCGTTGACAATATTCCATGTAAGTAGATATACGACGATGACTAGGATGAAAATTTTCTCCACCAAGTGACGAGCTGAGCTGATGAGAAAACTGTAAAAGGTTAAGGAAGAGAATGAGAGAAACGAGTGGCTCGCCTCTGTCTGTATACGCCTATGCCTACACATGTACCTCCTCGGTGTCGAGTAATTTAAACGTGTTGGTGTCGTCGTGTTAGAAGACTCGTCGCGTCGAGCGTGGTTGTATATAAAGCTAAATAAACGACGACAAAGGCGCATTGCGCCTTTTAATAGCGCCACCGGTGTGTCATTGTGCGTGTAACGAATCGACAGCGACATTTCGGATGTTTTGTTTTTTCACGTGTAACTCCCCTCGAGGCACTGGAATTTTTTTTCATCTTGTCGACTGGTGACGAACAAGGAACAAGAAAACACTGTCTATAGTATTATAGGTATTAGAGTTTTATTGCGACGATGAAAAATCTGTTGTCAGCGTAGGCTGTTCAAGGCGCGATTTCATCGCCGAATTAATGTTATATTTTTGAATATGGATAAAATACGTAGACGACGAGAATGAAGGTATATAACCGTAGGTACATATTTTATATCGAAATGTACATCCTACGAGTTTATTATTCATATACGCGACGAGTTTAATCGAATGTAGAAAATAAAATAAACTGTCGACGAGGTCGTAAAAGTTTCCTTCTTTTCATTCTCTACCCCTTTTATTCCATGTATGTACCTGCCACACTCGTTGTAAAAGTGAAAGTAAAACACGTTCGTGAACTTATTCGTTTGTAATACATATAATAGAAGGCGTAGGTACCGTTTGAGGTAGCTTTTTGAAAAATTTCATCTCGTTTCCACTTTCACGCGGCGAGGTTCCTTTTTTTGAAAGTTTTCTCTTTCCCTCTCTCGAAGCTTTGAAAAAGAATAAGTATAAAAGAAGCTATAGCGTTGGATATTATAAGGTACCCAACTAATCTTTTCGCAAGAATTTTATTTAGCATCGACGCGGCGTGATTTTCCAATAAGGCCATTTTACGCCGAATATAATCTAGCCTTATTCGACGCCGAAACGATGGTTTATTTAAAAGATAAGATTTTTCTCCATCACCGCGCACGGCAGTCTAAAGTAGAGGGAATTCGGAAAAAAGGTCAGAATTTCACCGAATCGAATTCTTTTCTAATTCGCTGTGGTTTTAATCGAAATCTGAAACGAAGTGGTTGGTAAAAAACAAGGTATAATTTTTGCCTTGCCGGATAAACAGCTCTCCGCTTAGGATACGATTTATAGCCCTAGGGCTCATTTTTTCCTCCGACTTTGTGCAAAATTTTATCGCCACACCATCTAACGTTTGTTTTGAAAGCACCGAGTGAGTTTAGTCGAAAAGTTGGCAAATGTAAAGCTAAATATTGTCGTCTGCTTGTCTGGTGGCAATTGGAACGTTTCGGTGATGTACGCTTGTACGTACAGTGTATTTTATATCGCTCTGTATGCGAGAGTGCAGTGGTACGTGTCGTATACGCGACAAAATATTATCCTTATTCCCCCCTCGCGCCTCCTGTGGTATCACAGCCTTTGCCTAGGGCCGTTAATCGTCCTACGCGTACTCGTATAAATTACAAATTTCGCCTCGCTAGCACGTTATAACGTTTGTTTATGTGTAAGTTTAATGTTGCAGCGACCTTGTTTTTCGCAGAGAGATTTTTTGGAAAAGGACTGCAAAATGCTATAAACGCAAGTGTACATGTATTTCTTAAGTAAGGCTATATATACGTGCCGTGTACATAAGATGGAAAGAATAACGTGAACTGATGATGAAGTTGGAGAGGGGTAAGATTGTGGTATGAAAGATACATTCGATATGAGCTGATTTATCGACTAGGAACAATGACCATCGCGAGTATGTTATATCGAAGTATAGGTACTTCTTAGTACGAGATGTGTTTTTCGAAGGCACGTATCACGCAACAAACGAAGCGGTAGATGAGAGTAAATGAAGTGAAATGAGGAAAAAATTATCGACCATATAGGTAAGTATAAGATGAATTCGCTGTGGCGAAAAATATTATTGTGTGGGAATTTCCTCGACGTTGATTCGAATTTGGAATATCGTTTTGTACGTACAACGATAAATATTTCCCGTTTTGTTATCTCGTCAGAGGTCGTGGGAAACCATTTTGGTGGGAGGGAGAAGGATCGAAATGTAAAGATTTGCAGACTTTGAAGCGCGTTGATTGGGTTAGGTTCGAGGGACGGTTTATTGATTTGTAATAATTTTTCATTTTGAAGTTCTTTATCAATCATTGAGGTTCGAAATTTCCTATCGTAATTTTTCAAATTGGCGTACATGCAGTTGCTTTGATATCAGTTTTTTTTTTTATAACTGTATTGATCGTAATAATTGTAGTGCGGGAAAAATTCGTCGCGGTAATCGAGACAACATTTTGTTCTTTAAAACAACTTACAGCTCTCTCGATTCCTACAATTTAAGTACAATGTACACACTGCACCGTAAGCGGTAAAGAAAATAAAATTCGTAGCGGTGCTCAAAAAACTAGGTCAAAAATCTTTTCGATATGGCTCGAGGATCAGCTAGTGTATAGAAATTTTCATTCAAAAAAACACCGTCAATTTGCACAAATACCTATATCGGCATTTTCAGCTAGATTTTTCGATAGAAAATTTTAGTTTTTCTCTTTTGGCACCCCAAAAAAAAAGAGCAGAGACATTAAATTCTCAAAAATCAAAAACTTGGAAAATTCTAAAATCTTTTTGAAAACCATTTATTTTTTGATTTTTTGATTTTGACAATTTGGAAATGAATTTTTCAGTAATGAAAAAAAAATTGTTTGTTATTGTATTTTCTAAAATTCAAAAAAATTTTAAAACCTCAAAATATTAAAAATTCTAAAAAAATTCCAAAATCAAAAGAAGGATTACAAAAACGAAAGAATATCGAAAATTTGAAAAATTAAAAAAAATTCCCTTTAAAATTGACATCTTCAATTTTTCAAGAATCGTTTTTTTTTTTAAATTTTTGTTGTGTTTGTTTGTTTTTGTAACATTATGCCATTATGCATATTTTTGCCTTGGGGCTACTCTATATTATATCGTGTTGAATATTTCATTTTTTTAATGCTTTTAAAAATTTCAAAAACTCCACGATTTGAAAATTTAAAAATTCTGAAAAAATTCAAAATTCAAAATTCAAAAAAGGATTTGAAAAAAAATTATTGCATTGCAAGTCTTGGATTTTTCCCAGCAGCAATAAGTTTGATATTTTTTCAAAACCAAATTTTTTTTCAAGTTTTTAAATTTTTCATTTTTAAAATTGAAATGATTTTTTTCATGTTTTTTTTTTAAATCAAAATTTTCTAAAAATCAAAAAAATTTAATATTCAAACAGGGTCTGAAAAAACGAATGATTCAGTACTTGTCAAGTCTTAATTTTGTTTCAAATCAAAAACATTTCATCTTTTTCTTTTAATTAAAAATTTTTAGAATTTTATTGAAAAAAAATCACGGGAAATATGCTACAAATTGAACTTTTTTAAAATTTTAAAATTTTATGATAATTTTGAAAATTGATCACTTGTTGGGTTAATTTTTTTTTAGAATTACCGTAAGGTGGGGCTACTTTGAACAGGTGGGGCTACTTTGAACAAAACGCTCCGGAAGCAGAAAATGCGCTCTAGCGTTGCAAATATGAACTTTTCGCGCTTTGGAAGATTGTCTATCGATAGAGTACACTATCCAGAGTACATCCTAGTTCAGTGTTTCTCGTTACCATGTTTAAGTTTTCGTTA
>FIZT01026675.1:0-10041 GCA_900065295.1 Paracoccus marginatus | reverse complement strand
CGAGCAGCAGTTTGCGTTCTTTTCGCACGTTTTTACTCGGAGCAGATCACCGGTAGGCGTTCTTTTCGCAAGGGGTAGAGTAAAAAGAGTAGCACGGAGCAGCTCTTTCTACACCTTCTGAAAAGGAGGTGTAAGTAGAGTAGAGCAGGTTTTGTTGTTTGTTTACAAATTGAATTGTGTATGTTTACTAGTGAATTTTTGATTTGTGTGTTAGTAGTAGTGAGATTTTACTCTATTCTACTCTTTTTCTTCGTTTGTGTTCTTTTCAATGTTTATATTTTTAGATACTCTGCATACTCTTTAGGTTCTTATCAATTTGGTCTACACTACTCTACTCTACTCTACTCAGTACTCGGAGTTGCGAAAAGAACAAAGCTAATGAAATCTCATTTGTTAGTCCTCCGTTTGTGTATTTTTAACGCGTAATTTAATAAATAGGTGATGCGATGAGTTTCGCCGCGCGAGAATTCGCCGATGACCCGTGCTCTTCGTTGAAAAGAGGAAACATGGTACGAGCAGCTCGTAATTTATTGTCGGCCGTTACGAAACTGTTGATATTGGCTGATATGGTCGATGTTCACCTTCTACTAAAATCGTTACGTGTGGTAAGTGGATAGATGTTTTCGATTCATCAGGAAATAAGCTAAATTAGAACATTAGTTTACCATTTTTTTTTTTTTTCGTTTTGAAATGTGACACCGTTAATACGGCTTATGTGTTTGGGTATGCGTGACATGGGTGTGAGATCCTGAGAATGGAGAAGTTTTCATAATAATTTTATTTCTGTTCAGGTTGAAGACGACTTGGAAAAGGTTAAAAACGCCTCTAGCCAAGGTGAATTGATCGATAATATTAAGATGTTCGGTCGCAATGCTGCTGATTTAATGACTCAAGCTGCCAAGAGACAACAGGAACTTCGTGATCCTGAATTGCGGGATGACCTTGCCGCAGCCAGAGCGATTCTCAAAAAACATTCCACCATGTTGTTGACTGCGTCCAAGGTGTGTCATTTGAACTAATTTCCGATAGAGATAAATTATCATTGTTGTAATCGATGTTTAATGCTATGTTAAAATAAGGTTTACGTTCGCCATCCCGAGCTAGCTGCCGCCAAAGAAAATCGCGATTACGTTTTGAAACAAGTTTGTAAAGCTGTAAATACCATCAGTGAAGTGGCACAAGGAGATAAACGCCGTCAGACGATGTTGGAAAATACTTACGATGGTCCTGGCGAACTCGCTGCAGCTCTTGATGATTTCGACGTTAGTCCAGTTGCATATGCTCTCATCTCGCTAACTCTTGAAATCGTTGTTATTGAAGAAATATTCGATGAATTTAGGAACAAATGGTGATGGATCCGTTGACCTACAATGAAATCCGAACCCGTCCATCTTTGGAGGAACGCCTCGAAAGTATCATCAGCGGAGCAGCTCTGATGGCTGATTCATCTTGCACAAGAGACGAACGTCGTGAAAGAATCGTTGCCGAATGTAACGCCGTTCGACAAGCTTTGCAGGATTTACTCACCGAATACATGGCTAACGTAAGTGGATCAACTTATCGCAGTATATCCTTCGACCTTTCACTTTACCTCCCTTGTAACCAATTTATGCCTCTTTACAGCAAGTACATTTACAAAGAGGAGGAAAAAGGGTATGATAGTTGAAACTATTGAATTCGCAAGTGTTTTGCGTTATAGGCTTTTATATTGTTTTCTCGGCTTCGTCACTTTTGCTATTGTTTTGTTTGAAATTGTGACACGTTTTATTCTTCTTATTGCTTTGTGTGAATTGTTCGCGTTAGCAATTAAAATTCTAGTAATTTTCGTGATTAATATTCGCAGATGAGCGTTAAAGAAACTAGCGAAGGATTGGAACGTGCCATTGATAATATGTGTCGGAAAACGAGAGATTTGAGAAGGCAGTTGAGAAAAGCAGTCGTCGATCATGTATCCGACAGGTAAACAAACACTCGAACAGTGATCATCTGGTTTGGAAATTTCTAACTTCATTTTTTGCAGCTTTTTGGAGACCAACGTACCTTTGTTAGTGCTCATTGAAGCGGCTCGAGCTGGTAATGAGAAAGACGTCGAAGAATGCGCTGCTGTTTTCAAAGAACACGCTAATAAATTAGTCGAGGTTGGTTGAGCATTCTTTTGCACATATTCCGCTCGCCTGCTTCTTCTTACTCGATGAATTTTTTCCTCAGGTGGCGAACCTAGCCTGTAGCATGTCCTCGAACGAAGACGGCGTCAAAATGGTGCGATACGCGGCCGCACAAATTGATAACCTGTGCCCTCAGGTGATAAACGCAGCTCGCATATTGGCAGCTAGACCTCGTTCCAAGGTGGCTCAAGAAAATATGGACGTTTTCCGCGACGCTTGGGAAAACCAAGTACGCGTTTTGACCGAAGCTGTCGACGATATTACAACTATCGACGACTTCTTGGCCGTTTCTGGTTCGTATTTTATGACGATCTTGTTCCCATTTCGATGAACAATTTTTACTATCAATATTATCTCGTATAGAAAATCATATCTTGGACGACGTCAACAAATGTGTCCATTCCTTGCAAGAGGGGTACGCCGATACGTTGGACAGGACGGCCGGCGCTATAAGGGGGCGGGCAGCACGTGTGTGTGCCGTTGTAAACGCCGAAATGGATAATTACGAACCTGGAACGTACACTGATCGAGTTCTAGAGGCGATTAAAGTTCTACGTGATCAAGGTGAGAATACAGTAGATCGAACAAACGAACCTTTAAAATAGAAATACGATTTACGACTGTAAGTAAATTTTGTACTCCGCAGTCATGCCCAATTTCGCACAACGCGTCCAAATGGCTGTCGACGCTTTATCATCGAACCCGCCGAAGGACGTCGACGAAAACGAATTCATCGACGCGTCCAGACTGGTCTATGAAGGCGTCCGTGAAATACGTAGAGCTGTTTTAATGAACAGAGTAAGTGTTTTCAATGCACATAGAATACTTTCTTCTTTTTTTTCGGGAGAAAAAAATTTATTCTTTAATTTTTACAGACCATCGACGAATGGGATCCGGAAGACATTGACACAGACGACCATCACACGGTGGTCAGCAAATGTAAGCGACGAAATATTTCAAATTCTTAATTTTTCGCAGGCTTTTATTTCAACGTTAATAATTGTAATTTATTTTCTATCGCAGCAAGCGCACATACTGGTGACCATGGCGTGGACGAGTACCCAGACATTAGCGGAATCACTACAGCTAGAGTGAGTATTTTGATGCGAAAGTGTCCAGCTTCTCAGCTTTTGTTGAAAATTTTCACCTAATTTTTGATATTCGATCGCAGGAAGCCATGCGTAAAATGACCGAAGAAGACAAACAAAAGATCGCCCAACAAGTCGAACACTTCCGCAGCGAAAAATTGAAATTTGATAGAGAAGTAGCCAAATGGGACGACGCCGGTAACGATATAATCGTTTTGGCCAAGCACATGTGCATGATTATGATGGAGATGACAGATTTCACTAGGTGCCTCGTCGTTTCGAATGAATTTCTGTAAAAAAAAGTCAATTAGTAACATCTCTATTTACTAATTTCTTGTATAGGGGTCGTGGTCCATTAAAAACTACAATGGACGTGATCAACGCGGCGAAGAAAATATCGGAAGCAGGAACAAAACTGGACAACCTGACGAGAAAAATAGCAGATCAATGCCCCGAATCTTCTACAAAGAAAGATCTTTTAGCGTACTTGCAGCGGATCGCACTTTATTGCCACCAACTTAATATTACTTCAAAAGTAAAAGCTGATGTGCAAAATATCAGCGGTGAATTGATCGTATCGGGAGTAAGTTTATTTTTTCTGCTTCCTTTTATCATAAATCGCGTCTCACGGTTCCTTCTCTTTTCGCAGTTGGACAGTGCTACATCTCTAATTCAGGCAGCTAAGAATTTAATGAATGCGGTCGTACTGACGGTCAAAGCTTCGTACGTAGCCAGCACAAAGTATCCTAGATCAGGCCAGATCACGGTGAGTTGCGAGTATTTTTTTTTTTTTTTGGAACTTGTGCTCTTGATTATCTTTTTCATCTTCGTATCGTATTCCCGTATATAAATCATAAGAATTGATGTATGTGTAAATAGGAAGTGACAGAAACTGGCATGACGAGTTACGATAATCCTCCACTATTCTTCTTTCCAATCACACCAAACTACGCTATACTTTATACGGTTCATTTGGTACTGTTTATAAAATTGATTGAGAAAACAGTGTTGTAATTATGTGCACTATAACGAGCGATATACACAGCATTGCTTGCGTTACTAAAAAAAAAAAGTAAAACCCCAACTCCCCCGTCCACATCGGGATATTATGCGTGTGATTGGTTAATGCTTCCTTGTGTTTTTTTTTCTCCTTTAACGAACTTGTGGTGTAATAACGCGTTTTATCGAGTATTACTTCAATACTTCGACGTCTTACAATTACGATTTAATTTTCAGTCTCCTATCGTCGTATGGAAAATGAAAGCTCCGGAGAAGAAACCTCTGGTCAGACCTGAGAAACCCGAAGAAGTCAGGGCTAAGGTTCGCAAAGGTAGTCAAAAGAAGGTGCAGAATCCAATAAAAGCGCTTAGCGAATTCCAAAGCCCTACCGAGTCCGTTTAGTCGTAGACAATTATGTACTATTTTTAATTCCTCTTTGGTAGAAAATTTACTTATTTATTATGTTTTTAACAATATCAAATAGTTATTCGGGGATTCCATTATACTGTAATTCATCACGCACCTCAATCTTCTCTATTATTTCGCTTGATATGCGTTATTATTAATGTTTTTTTTTTTTTATTTTCATTTGTTTTTATTTTTCTTCTTCCTTTTTCTCGTATATTTTCTAACGTGGTGTACCGTTACGATATTTTTAGACATTTTTACGGTATTATACACTTTTTTTTTTATATTTTTATACATGATGATTGTGCGCAATATATGTTTTAAGTTTTATTCAATCTCGTAATGTGTATTGTACTTCTCGTTGACGAGGCAGGTTACAATGTGTATAGCTGAATAATATCATTATTTCCTAAAAATCTTCGAGTTGTTTATTTTTGGAATTTTTTACAATTCTTCGATCCAGTTTCAGAGTCCCCTCCCTCCCCCCAAACGAATTTGAAAGTCGATTTGTTGTTTTTGATCGTAGAAAATTACACGAAAGAAAAAAAAACAAAAATAAATCAAGAACTCGTCAGTTATAATTTTTTAAAATTTGGATATTTTGAAGAAAAAAAATATTTCTAAAAAGTCGAGGAATTTTTTAATGGGAATAAAAAATAATTTTTAAATTTTTTTAGCAAACGGTAGAGTCTCAATTGAACAAAAAAAGACTCCCGCGCGCTATTTCTGTTAAAATTGATTTTATGATTGATTCTTATTCTTGACCCTAAAACAAATAAATTTCGCTTGTATGCCTATTTTCCCCCTCCCCCTTTCCCCAGCGATCTATGGGTCAAAATGAAAAATTTTTCCCACAAAAGTTGTTTCTCAACAACCAATGTACATTTTCATTCATTATCAAAATTCATTTTGGAGCAACCCTTAGCCCTCAAATTTGGAAAATATGTGTTGAAAAAGGGTCAAAATCACGTTTATTTCATTTTAAACGAAAAGTTTCGGAGATACGGCAAAATTTCTAATCACAAAAAGTGTTAAATTTCGTTTCCTCACGACTTTGCCCCCTCCCCCTCGGGTCCACCCCCTCAAAATTTTAAACGCGTGTATCTCGTGATATGATGTACTATAGTAGGGTGGAGTGAAATAAAAAACATACCTTGAGTTTTGACAAAATTTGGTAGGGTAGTTTACTTTGAGTGGGGGACATCCAAAAAAAAAGTTGAGCCCCCTAGGTGCAAGGGAAAGGGAGTAGGAGGTCCTCAAAGTGCACCTCCATAGGGCACATGGCTGGAGGGGTTCGTGAACTGGGAGGGATGGGACATAGCTGTGATACAGCTCTATGAAAAGGAAATTTAATTTTGAATACTTCTTCGCTATATTTTTGGGACTTTGCATTCAAAATGAAGAAAAAAACAGTTTTTTTTCTAAAAACGTACCCATTTTCCAAATTTGAGAGCCAAGGGTTGCTCCAAATTGGGGTTTAATGGTGAATGAAAATGTACCTCAGTTGCTGAGAAACAACTTTTGTGAAAAAAATTTTTCATTCTGACCTATACATTACGAGCGAGATACACGCGTTTAAAATTTTGAGGGGGTGGACCCGAGGAGAGGGGCAGGGGGCAAAGTCGTGAGGAAACGAAATTAAATTCTGAACACTTTTTGTGATTAGAAATTTTTCCGTATCTCCGAAACTTTTCGTTTAAAATGAAAAAAACGCGATTTTGACCCTTTTTCAACACATATTTTCCAAATTTGAGGGCTAAGGGTTGCTCCAAAATGAATTTTGAAAATGAATGAAAATGTACATTGCTTGTTGAGAAATAACTTTGGTGGGAAAAATTTTTCATTTTGACCCATAGATCGCGAGATACGGGCGTTTGAAGTATTGGGGGATGGACCCTGGGGAAAGGGGGAGGGGGAAAAATAGGCATACAAGCGAAATTCATTGTTTTAGGGTCAAGCATGAGAATCAATCATGAAATCAATTTTAACAGGAATAACGCTCGGATGTTCAATTGATAGGTACTCTACTAAAAATATGTATATTTTCTGTGAAACATTTCCACTGTTACTCACCTTTTAAAAAAAAATTCAATGGATTTTTTTGAAAAAAAAAAAACAAAACATTCGTTTACCCACCCTTCTCACCCTCTCTAATTTGGTTTCCTTCCTTTCAAAATGGTGTACCAGGTGTACTGACAGCGTATACATTGCGTTTGTACTAAAAGTACGTAGGTATTATTTTACAATTTAAAAAAAATTACCCGACAAGGTTAGAAATAGTTTATTTCCAAGTACAAAAAAAAAATCGGATTCTGTACAAAAGATAGAAGAAAAAAATAAATACAAATAAAATCGTAAAATAAAACAAATTTTACAATATTCCTTTTTTATACAAAAAATTAAAAAAAAAAATCAAGAAACACGTACAGCTTGCAGCTTACCCTAGCTCTGAGAGAAAAATAATAAAAGAGATAGAAAAATAAAAACGAAGAAATTGGAATATGTTGTTAATAATTTTTTAGAAAACATTTTAATTTTAAAATGTATCAAAAAATTAGCTAAGAAATTCGCTTTTAGCGAATCAATAACGTACATGGGCGAGATGATCTTAAATAAAGTAATGCTAAAAGATGTAAAAAACAAAATACAAAGGTTGACTGACTCGTCGCGTCTTCTATTCGAAGTGCATCGCAGATAATAAAATAGATCTTTTCGTCAGCCATATTCTGAAATGATGAAGTTGAAATTTACTCAAACGTATAAATAAATTTTTTTTTAAATTCTCATACAATTTATGCATAATTCAAGTCATAAGTACGAATATTAAAAAAAGGTAATCGATCCTTACCCGACACCGGTACCAATGATAATGGATAAGAAATTGGTCACAATCAACGTATAAAGTACTTCTTTGGAGAACAATCCGAATTTGCCAACTTTAGCGTAACGCATACTGTAAGTTTTCTTTTTCGGATGCACGAATTTCCAATCTCTGAAACAATAACCAAACCAAATGTTTAATTAACATCGCATCGTAACTCGATAATTGTCAAAATCAACAAAATACAGTAGGTCTATACGCGTAACGTCGTCATCAGCGATAATCAACGGTAGCGATGTAAAATGCAAATCGATACGACTCCGTTGCCCAAACACATTTGTCGCTTTATCGACCAAGTAAACAGAAACACTAACAGCAAACTCGTCCAAAAGCGACTATTAAAACGAAAACACATAAATTGGGGAGAAAAGCTCTGCTCGCCAACTGCAAGCTAGCTGCAACAGTTGTTCGACTCGACGTCGACGTACGAGAAAGAAAAATACGTCGGTAACTTTTTCCACGCACAGTTTTCAAATTGGATTTCTTTATCGTGTTCGTTTTATCGCTCAAAGGGTTAATGCAAACTTACTAGAGAGTAATCGGTTTCGTTTATCGGGTCAATATCCTGAGCGAGAAATTTTTCCAGCAGACTTGGTCACGTTTCTGCCACAATTAGAGGTTAATTCGAGACAACGAGACGAGTTATTTTTAAAATGACAGTCGCCAATAAAATTTTAAATTGTATTCAATAATGCAATCGTAAGTTCAAGTTCTACTTACGTACGTGTACTTATATTGAGTTGAATTAATATTTCCGTTGAATTTTGTACAGCGCAAGTATAAAAATATAAATTGAGATTTTTTTGGCTGTTTTATTAATCGATTATGAAGATGATAAAAAGAGTTGATTGATCTAATCGTCGTGGCGTGGGGAAAGAGGTTTTTGCTAGTTGGCCTATACGAGCGATAATTTGGAGGAAGTGAAAGTTATATTTTTTAAAATGGTTAAATTTGTAATTAGAAGGGATGATGAATTGTCAACAGAGTACGAAAATAACGTGCCAGAGGTCTGGGGTTTTTCGTTAAGTTTGATGCAAATTCCCTTCAGAATTTTTTTTCATCGGTTCTATTTCAGGTATTTGAAAAAAATTGGCCGTCTTGAGGCTCGCGTTTATACATTTTCATACCACGTGAACAGCAAATTACTGCCCCCTCTAGTGCTAACAATGGGGTATCAAATTTAAAAAAAATTTCCTGAAAAAAAAAGAAATGAGCGAATCTTTTTTGAGAACATTCAAAAAAAAAAATAAACAAAAAATGTTAAGCAGAACTCAAACAAAAAAAAATTGAAAAAAATTTTTCCAAGGAAAAAATTTGAAGAAAAATTGTAAAAATTGAAAAAGAAAATTTTCAAAATTTTTTAAAAAATTGAAAAAAAATGAACTTAGAAAACGTGACTCGATTGAAAACCATTTTTTTGGTTCCTACTCCTAACCAAATACCAAATATGGTGTTTTCGCTTCGAATGTTCGAAAGGCGATTTCGATCGGTTTCCAAGGCAAAACCATCAAGGAAAAAATTCTATTTCAAAATAAATTGACAAAATTACAAAATTGAAAAAAATATTCTTCTAAAATTGCACGAGCAAATTTTTCAAAAAAATTTCAAAACAAAAATTAACAAATTTTTGAGAAAAACAAATTATAAGAATTTCAAAGAAGAAACAAAATTAGAAAAATATATTCGTCTGAAATTGGAACAAATTTGTCAAAAAAATTTTTAAAAAAATATATGAAATTGAAAAAAATAAATTAAAAAATTCAATAAAGAAAAACTGAAAAAAAGAGTTTGAAAAATAACTATTATAAAATGAGGAAAAATATTCATCTGAAATTGGAGAAAATTTTCAAAAAAATTTCAAATTAAAAATTGACAAATTTTTGAGAGAAAAAAAATTATAAATTTCAAAGAAGAATCATTTAAAAAATGTTGAAAAAATAACATTTACAACATTAGAAAAAATCATGGAAAAAATATTCGTCTGAAATTGGAGAAAATTTTGGAAAAAAATTTCAAAACAAAAAATGTGAAACCCTTGAAAAACAAAACAAAAATTTCAAAGAAAAACAATTTCAAAAAAAGTTGAAAAAATAACAATAATTACAAAATCAGAAAAAATATTCGTCTGAAATTGGAACAAATTTGTCAAAAAAATTTTAAAAAGAAATATGAAATTGAAAAAAAAATTCAAAGAAAGAAAACTGAAAAAAAGAGTTTAAAAAAAACTATTATAAAATCAGGAAAAATATTCGTCTGAAATTGGAGAAAATTTTCAAAAAAATTTCAAAACAAAAAATGACAAATTTTTGAGAAAAAAAATTATAAAGGCTCTGGTGTGGTAAGGGGGTCAATTAGCCTCCGGTGGAACTTCGGCAAAATTTTTATGCCATTCGACTTGTCTTGGTAAAATATGATTTTAGAGCGCAAGAGCGAATTTTTATCCCACCCCCTTGGGGCTGGGGCCCCAAAAAACGTGATTTTCAAGCTAAAAATTCTATCT
>FIZT01026659.1:0-17572 GCA_900065295.1 Paracoccus marginatus | reverse complement strand
GGGACATTCTCAACTCATCAGTAACACCTTACTTGAGTTTGAACGAAATCGGAGCATTTTTCTAGTTTTTTGTAATTTTTGCCCATGGGTGAAATCATAGGCCCGCGAACACCGTACTTCTCTCGAGAGCGTCGTGGAAAATATGGCATCCGTACGGGCTCAATTTTATGGGTGGTTAATTTTCATTATTTTTGACGATGTTCCACCATACTCCGAAATTTTTGAAACCTGTATGGTATATTAAGGGATAAATAGCAGACTACTTGACCATAAAATGTCACTGTCGCTATGACCATTTTTCAAATTGGCGGCTCAAAACTTCTAAAAAGCCATCAACTCACCAAAAAATCACCCCCCAAAATTTGAAAACTTTGTTTTTTCTTCTTACTCCCTAGAATCGATCGGTAAAAACGCGGAATTGTTATCTAAATTTGGCAAAAAAATGAAAAAATTGAGAAAAAATACATCCCTCCTCGCATACTTGGCTGGGGGTCCAAAATTTTTTCTCATCATGGTTGACCTTTTGGGGTAGGAACGTAGGAGCGGTCAAGATCGATTTTGAAGTCCAAAACATCATTCTTTACCGGGTATGTCCTATATTCTATTTCTATAGAATTGAAAATTGGCGAAGTTTCTATTATTCGTCAATTTTTGATGGAGATTATTGTCTGAAATTTTCATCAGTTCATTTTTTCCCGCTAAAATGTACAGCTTGCCTCTGATAATTTTCTTGCGAAGGTAATATGCATAATTGTTTATTTTTGTGAATTTTTCTATTCCTTCAAAAATTCATTTTTAATGAATTTTTATTAATTTTTCGTTCGAAGTACAATTTTTATAATTATTTTGGTGAAGTTTTCCAATTTCTATTGAACGATCAATTTTTCCTCAATTTTTTTTTCATTTTTTTCTGTGAAATTTTTCCCAATTATTGTTTTTCTTTCTGGAAAGTGATACCTGTTCTAATGATTTTTTTTTTTTTTTACCAAAAGTTTCCCTGGAACTTTCTACTTTCTCTATAAATTGATTTGAAATTTATTTTCAAAATTTTTTCGTGCATTCATTTTATATATCTATTCTATTATTATTTTTATTCATTTAATTTTTGTTATTCAATTTTTTGAAAAAAAATAAAAATAGAAGTGTCAAACTTCTCATCAGCTTTTTAAATTTTTTAACAATTGTTTTAATGCTCATTTTTTGTGATTTTTTTATGATTTTTTGAATTTTTCGCAAGTTTTAAGCGATCAAACTTTTTATTTAATTTTTTATCTGTTTTTTTTTTTTTTTTTTTTAATAATTTTTTACAATCTTTTTTTTTAAAATATTCCAGATACCTAATGTCGATAAATTTTTTGCGATTTTAGTACGTAGCACTTGTTTTTGAATTTTTTTTTTTTTTCGAAAATACGTTTTGAATGTCTCAATTTTTTTCTTATTTTTCTTTCGAAATGAATGTATTTTTCGATGAAACATAAGAGCATATCCAACTAAACCCAAAAAATCTAAAAAATTGCAGTGGGTATTTTGAATCGAGCACTTCAAATAAATGGTGAAAACATTTCAGTTTACCTTGCCCTTCTCGATATTCGATTTCCCATTGCGAATAGGAATAAAGCTAGCTACGTCCTTAATTAGCTGCAGCCATGTACAATGGAATCGAATAACGTCTTGTCAAATTTGGCTCCATTTCTATCGTACACAACCATGTATTCCCATAAGTACAGTCTCTAACTAATATTTCGATTTTGTTTGCAGTCCAATCGGATGAATTCGACACTTGACAGCTGCAATGGACCCGCTTTGGAAAACGAGACTTGAGTGAGTGAGCTACAAAAGCTAAAATTTTTCGTTTCAATTTTTGACATATTTGAACTACCCAATTTTTTGGGCCTCATCCCACGTTTCCTCCTACTTCGACGAAATGTAGCGTGAATTTCGATATAATCTGGTCAGCGAATATGACGTATTTGGGAAGCAATCGATGCGAGTTGATGAGCCGAGTCGGTTTTTCAATTGATTAAATACCTATACGGTGCGGTATATATATTTTTTTAACCTAGATTATTTTTGTATACGCCGGTAATACCCTGCCATATTACGTGCGGTATAATGAGGGCTAAACGCTGACGGATGCCATATGGCGCAGCACCGACGACTCTGACGCTCGTACCGGCCACCGTATTACGCCGACGACTAATTTTTTTTTCGCTATGGCTGTTACTGTGTGGTGGCTTCGGTATCGCCATTTGACGTACGTATATATGTGTTGTTAGCGCGTATCAAATTACGATGACATTTTAATCGATATACATTTATACGACCACGTACTAATTGTGTGGTAGACGTGTACATATAATTTATACCCCATCGCACTGACATAGCACTGTATGGAAGAAACCGTACAAAAAATTGAGCGAAAATGATACCTGTAAGGATTTACATATATGAGAGTGGAATGAAATAAAATTCAATTTATATCGATAGGTAGTGCATATTTTTGGTCGAAACTCGCGAGCTGCATATACAATGTGCACTATATCTACACTTACCTCAGCAAGTCGAAGAAAATTCTCGTCAAATTAGCGGAATGATGTACGACGAAATGTGTTCGTTGATGTAGGGTTGAGCTTAAAATATCGTCTATCTAGGATGGATGGAATGTGTTCGTAAATCACAATTGGTCGATTGTGCACTGGCTGTGCGGTTCTTTAGCCGGTTCCTACGTGAGGAAAAAATTGGCAATATTGGCAGAAATTTTCGTCGACGAATTTCTGCATGACTACGATATTAATTGTACGAAACGTTTAGGCGATGTCTATTCGAGACAAACGGATGATGAAAAAAAGAAGAAAAATTACCACCGAACTATCGCGACGAAAAATTCAATTCGAGGCACATTCGCGAGAACGTGAAAAAATGAGAACAGAATCGCGCCCCGGAAAGTGGCAGCCGGCTCACGAAGCGACGAAGTCGGTCCGGCGTTTATCGCACAACTGCATGGAATATCGTGTTAACCTATCGTACAGTCGTCGTGGTCGTTGACGGAGCCGGGCGTACGGGCGGGGATTCGCCGTACATACGCAAAGCATACAGCACGGTACGCTGCCTGTGTGTATATAGTGTAGTGTTGTAGGCATAACACCTTAAACCGAACGCCGTTGCCATCGTCTGTAAAATTGTCAAAATGGCGAGAGTGAGAAGGCGAAGCGACCGAGACGGCGGGTCAAGGGGATGCGGCGCAAATGCAAAACCCATCGCCGAATACGATGACGTCACGGTACACAATCGATTACGATTCACGTTCGACTGCAGAGAGCATGCAACAGGGGGATCGTTGCGGCAGCCACAGCCATAGGCGTCGCGGCGCGCGTCCTCGCCGGTCGAGAAAATAATTAATAGATTACTCAAGTACCTACATAATTACGTATGTATACAAGTAACAAGTGCATGCAGTAATGGATTACAGAAATAGGGCGATGCGAAAAGGTTTTATGCGAGTTTAAACCGCCTATGTATGTATACGTGCGTAAGTGCGATAACGAGTTGGAACCGATCCATATCCTATCGGAAGTCGGTATTGTTTGACGAATGCTCGTTTTTATTCGAATTTCATCTCTACCTGGTGTGTATTTCAAGTACAAGCTATAAATACACGAGTGAAAAAGGTCGTGCGATGCGAGTTGTATTGAAAAGAAAAAATTGATAGAAAAATGGTTTATTCAGAAGGAGATCATTCCCGAGCGAGATTTGTTCGATTTCGACCAAGGCGTAAGAGTGGTTTGAGTGAATGGATCGTTGTGGTTTGGCGATTGCTCGTCTCTGGCAGTGTTCCAACGTTGCACTTCCGAGGTGCCGAAGAATACTTCGGCGATACCGCCGATATAGCAGATGCAACCGATGATGGTGAAGAATGTCTGCCATTGGAGTGGCGTAGGCTGCGAATGTACATAGAAGAGATTTGGTTTCAGTATGAGTGATTTGAGGGCTTCAATGAGTGATTAAATGCTGATTCTATTCCCCAGAATTAAATATACGTTTATAATTTTGATCTGGAAAATGATTTTTTTTTTTTCGTGAAAATTCTTCAAAACTGAAAAATTGTCAAATTCTTCAAAGGGATCAAATTTTTCAAAACCATCAAAATTTTCCAGAGTTGACAAATTTTTCAAAATTGCTAAACTGTCCAAAATAGTGAAATTTTTAAAACCATCAAATTTCTCAGAATTGACAAATTTTCCAAAACTATCAAAATTTTCAAAATTGTCAAATATGCCAAAAATCATATTTTTTCAAAATCTTGAAATTCTTCAGCATAAAAAATTTTCCTAAAATTTTTATATTTTTCCAAAATTGTCGAATTTTTTAAAATTGTAAAATTTTTCAAAATTTTCAAAATTGTCAAAATTTTCAAAATTGTCAAAATTTTCAAAATTTTCAAAATTTTCAAAATTTTCAAAATTTTCAAAATTTTCGAAATCGTCAAAATTTTCGAAATCGTTAAATTCTTCAAAATCGTCAACTTTTTCAAAATTGCTCAATTATTCAAAAGTTGTTCTGACGTGACGTTTATTCTCTCCAGGGAAATTTGATCAATAAAAACTATAAATCATCGCAAGTCTTACATCACTTGGCCCGAAGTGAGCAACCCCCACTGGGCTCATCAATCCAGCGAGAGCACCTACAGTGCCAGTCATCCCAGTCAGAACGCCTGGAACAAACGAAGAAGAAACCATGAATTTCCAACTCTCGTCGAAAAATTATTCAAAGTACTCGTGCTAGTCCATTGTTACCAGTAAAATTTGGGCCCATATCGATGAAAATGGACACCGGTCCGGCTCCTACGACTCCCACCAAAATGATGGCTAAAGATAGCGCGGTCATGGATAGGACTAGATTGCAAGACGATAACCCGACGACCAGTAATGTGGTTCCAGCGCCGAAAGTACAAATGGAAGTGACTATTTTGCGCATTCTCCATCTGGGAATGCATCTTTGGTATTTGCCGATCAGACCTATGGTCGAAGCGAAAATATACCTGGCTACGTGAGGGATACTACAGATGATACCGGTCTGTGAACAAGGTTGCGGAGGTGTTGGTTTTAGGAAAAATTTAACGTCTTAATTTTTCGTCATTTATGCATACGTACAGCTTTGAAGTCGAGTCCGTGAGTAGATCTGAGATATGACGGAGTTAATGCGAGTAGTATAAATTGAGTGCCGAGGGATCCAGCACATGCCAGGAAGTCCATCCAGACCGCTTTACTCGTCAGGATACTCTTCCAAGGGATGGCGAGCTGAAAAGTGAGAACAGATGAATCATTGGGGTTTTTTAAATAGCTCGTATTGACT
This sequence comes from Paracoccus marginatus, assembly GCA_900065295.1. Classification (NCBI taxonomy): domain Eukaryota; kingdom Metazoa; phylum Arthropoda; class Insecta; order Hemiptera; family Pseudococcidae; genus Paracoccus; species Paracoccus marginatus. The sequence goes on along the minus strand of FIZT01026659.1, from coordinate 12,220 downwards.
GCTCTTTCATTTCAATACCTACTTTTTGAGCGTAGCTGACCCCTGATTTAGTGGTAGCGTCCAGTATACGAGTTCTTTCTTTGGCTGAAATTCGAGGATGCTGGGTTGGACTATCGTAGGCCAGCTGTGTCCATATTATGCACCAAACCACACCTACAATCGATTGCATGTAGAACAGGTAGTCCCAACCGAATGTATCGATGATGTAGCTGGAGGAAAAGTACGTAACAGGCCAACCAGCTGAACCGCCTGATTGATCGTAAAAACTGATTAATGATTCGGGAAAATATCATTTCGAGATGGTCTCACCTAAACACGAAGATAGAAAAATAGGTCGTTCTCCCGGAGGCACCCATTTAGCAGTCAGAGGAGGTACAGACGGCCAAGTGACGCCCTAAAAAGTGTAAGAGACTCAGTAGGTACGAAATGATCAATGAAACGGCACCGAGAAGTTCTACATACCGCGACAAAACCTTGGAACATTCTCACACCGATCAGTATCCTTACTCCTTTCTCGGCAGCAAACGGAATGAAAATACTGGAAATTGAAATGCAAAAAATCGCCATCCCCAAGACTATCTTGGTACCGTAATAATGGGTCAGAATTCCACCGGGTAAGAAGGCCAACCAGTGTATCCAGAGAAAACTGCCAGATATTAAATTTTGCTCATGCTCGCTCCAATAAAATTTCATTCCCTGTATAAAAATGTGTTTTAAAGTCGAACTGGGTTTTGATGCTCGAAACAGGTATTTGATTTACCCGAGTCGATGTCTTCGAAAATATACCGCTTAATTCGTGTAAGGTCGTGAGGTTTTTCATGGCACATCCGACGACGTGGTTATAGTTTCGTTCGTCTTCTACGGCCATGGATGACATGGCCACGTTTACGTTGGTTTTGAACATGTCGATGATCCAGAAGCCAACGAAAACCAACAGCCATTGGGTTGCTCGAGCTGTTTGCAATGGATTAAAATTAGGTGGATGAATTTTATCAAAAATAAACGACGCTTAAGTAGGTACGTAGATCTGCTCGATCGTGAGTTGGTGATATATTTTTGAAAATTGCAATAACTAGGTATAGAGGTACGTACCGTTCATGCTAAGAGTGAGTATACGATTTTTATGGAGAAAGAAAATATGATTCTAATTAATAAAAATTTAATTAATGTATTGACACATTTACATACATACGTATTATGAAACAACAGCCAGTAAATCTGGGTGCTCGTCAATTACACGATATTAACGTTCTCAAAGTCATCACTACCGTATCGAAAAGGTTTTTGAATTCGCGAACTTTTTTTTGCTTTACCTATTATCTAGACGATTATCTCGTCACGGTGATTTTCCGAAACGCCATTTTCGATAAGGCCACGAGAAATACAGAGCATAAATTGTGTCTTTTTTTTTCGAAAGACTGGCGTATCTCAAATAAGCTTGTAAAACAAGATGTTATGTAATAAAGAAAACACGGATAACGACGAACATTTCGTATCGTGAGAAACGCTGATGAAATGTTTCCTCCGTCTAAATTCATTTAGAGCATATAAGTTCGTATATGTTAAGTTACGCTCGTTGTCTACGTACTAAACGTATTGCACGTAAGACGGAAACGATACGTGTGTGTGTTTATTTTTTGGTGTTTCGAAACACCTATGGATAAAGACGTAAATTCTATGACTTTTCAGTTTTTCGAGAAAGCAGTTTAACTTGAGCGGATTTCTGTTCTTTGGAAGGGTCTGGCTGGACGGAGTTCCACGGCTGCAGTTCGGATGTACCGAAGAGTAAATCTAGGAGGCCGGTAGCGAAGCAAATTACGGCTGTGATGATGAAAAATATTTGCCATTGGACGGATGTTTGCTGCGAATGTGAAATAATCGAAAATTATGATTTTGGTATTTTTTCAATCGGAAATATCATATCGCGTTAATGAACTTACGTTGTTTTGTGTAAGTTGCCCCACCAGTATGGGTCCGATGAATCCCGAAAGAACGCCTATGGTGCCACCGATACCTTGCAGAACGCCTAGATTAATGCAAAAATTGAGTCAGGATTATGTGATTTTTTTCAAAGGGAATTACGCGTAGGTAGGGTTGAATTACCCGAAAAATTAGGACTCATGTCGATCAATTTGGCCATAGGCCCCGCTGGAATGGTGCCCTGAAGAGTGACAGCCAGCAAGAGCATCGATACAGCTAGCAGCGAGTTACATCCGGAGAAACTTAAGGCTAGCACGGCGATGCTAACTCCTACTGTGCCTGAGGGCAATGAACGATGATGTGGAATATTTTACGGGAAGTCCATTTGTACAATATTGTTTTGCTATGCTTGTAATTCGTGATTTCTTTTCCCCATTTTTTATTTTTTGTAAATTCAAATTTGATTCATCAGAATTTTTCAAAAAATTTATTTATTTTTCTTTTTTAATTTTTGGGAGTTTTTTGTATTTTTTTAACCAAAAAATTTTTCCAAATTTTTCTTCAAAAATTTCAGTTTATATAAGTGTGATTGAAATTTTCAAATTTTGAATTATCTTTGATTTTCAAATATTTCAATTTTTTCAAATTATTAAAATTTTTTAATTCATAAAATTTTTCAATTTTTTTAAAATCAGGATTCAAAATTTTTTGGGTTCAATTTCAGTTGGTAAATTTTTGACTTATTTTTTCAACCTTCTCAAGTATAATTTTTTAGATTTTAATTCATTTTCAACTTTTCTGTGATTTTATTTTGCAAATTTTATTCATTTCTTAATTTTTGAAATTAATATAAATTAACAAATTCACAATTTTCTTTTTTTTTTCAATGAGTTTTTCTTGATTATTTTTGAAAAATTTTCTCATTCATTTCAAAATGGAATTCAAAAAAATTTTAAAAAAGAAGCCAATTCTATTCTCAACCTCATCAAAATTTTGCAAAAATTCTGATTTAGGATTAATTGTATTAAATAGATTGGAAATATTACTTACATAACATGGTTGCTATCATTCGAATTTTGCCTATGGACATGATTTCCTGATGCTGAGAGATGATACCGAAAATATAGGCGAATATCAATCGACAGATGTGGGGTATACCGGAAAATACTCCTGTCTGGCAAAATGGCATTCATAAATGAATTCAAAATCTCTACGCAGGTTGCAGATATCGACAGCCTGCAGTTCTTACCGATTTAATGTCGAGACCGTGAATAAATTTAAGATAAGACGGAGACTCCGTTATCAAAGCAAACAATCCCCACGTTGTTCCAAACTGTAAGATATGGTTGATCCATACAGGTCTACTGGTCAACAATTGTTTCCACGGAATTTGCAACTGTAACAATTTCAAGTATGAAAACCGTTTCAAGTCAAAATGAGGCCACTTTACCGCCATACGCATACCTTCCCCTCTTCCTGCAACGTATCGCCAAGACTATCCAGTATATACGTCTTCTCTTGATTGGAAATCCAAGGATGTGCGGATGGACTCTCGTATACGAGCAGCACCCACGCGACGCTCCACAATAATCCGAGCAAGGCCTGCATATAGAACACGTACTCCCAGCCGAACGCGTCGATTATGTATCCGGACACCACGTACGTGAATGCTATCCCGACCGAGCTACCCAGATAAGAGGATACGAAAGTTGCCCGCTCTTTGGGCGGTATCCATTTGGCGGTCAGTGTATGGAAAGATGGCCATATGGTGCCCTACGATCAAAACCAAGATGTACAGATCGTCGTCGAAAATATACCTATCGAAGAATGCACTTACTGATACGAAACCTTGAAATATTCTCAGCGCCATCAGTACGTTGAAATCGTATTTGGCCGCAAATGGTATGAAAATGGTACCCACCGCGGTGAGAAAGTTAGAAATACCGACTACTTTCTTCGATCCGAAGCGAAACGAAAGGATCCCGCCGGGTATTTCGGTCGACCAATGAAGCCAGAAGTAGCTGCTCAGCACGAGACCCTGTCTGTGTTCGTCCCAGTCGAAAGAGCCTTGCTAGGTGAGGAAATTTAGATGAAATTCGTGCAAGTGTGAGTATATACGAGTTGAGTTGGAGCGAGATATCGTGTACGATAGGTAAAAGTATAGAATTCATACGTTTTTCGGATTTTTCGACGCTGACCCTGTCTGCTGGATGAAAGTTTTATTGTATTCTGTGGCGCATTCCTCTATTACGGTTTCGTTCGATGATTTTTCTTTCACCATCGCTACGATGGCTATGTTCATGTTGTTCCTCAGCATGTAGTTGACCCAGAAACCGAAAAATGTCAGAATCCAAAGAACCGTTCGAGCTGTAGACAATTAGACATACATGAGAGAATAGTCAGGTTGATGGTTTTTTGAAGGTAGATTTTTCTTTTTAAAAAAATGGTAATTATTGAAATTCAAAATTTCATCTGAGCTCCTTAACAATTTTTTCAACATTTGAAATTTCTCAAAATTGTTGAAACTCAAAATTTTTCAAAATTTCAAAATTTGAAAATCATATTTTTTTCAAAGGATTAAAAATTTCTTTAAATTTTCAATTTTGAAAAATTGTTGAAATTTTTAATCTTGAAAAATTTGTTGAAATTTTCAATTTTGAAAAATTGTTGAAATTTTCTTAGCCTTGCTGAAATTCATCATTTTTTCTAAATCATTATAATTCAAATTTTTTAGAAATTGTTGCGATAAAAAATTTTCTCAATTGTTGATTATATTTTTTTTATTTGTATGTTTAATTTTTAAAAAAATTTGCAAAATTATTAATTTAAAAAAAAATTGCAAAATTATAAATTTTTAAAAAAATTTTAAAATTTTAAAATTTTTTTAAAATATTGAAATTAATATTAAAATTACGAGTAAAAAAAAAAAAAAAAAATAGCAAAGCTGTAAAAGTCTGGAGGTAGTAACTCTGAGGTTATCCAGGGGACCACACTCGATGATTTTCCGTCACTTTTTTCCCTCATTTACCTCAATCAAGTAGGTATGTAGTTATTGTTGAAAGTCAATTTCTTTCTTTTTGGAAATTTTTGTAGATTTTAAATTCTTCCAAAATTATAGAAGTTTCAATATTTTTAGAAGTTTCTAAAATTTGGCTTCGTAATGAAACGTACTTTCCATGCATTGAACTACAAAATAAACGTTAACCAAGTAAATTGAAATTTTCCAAAAATCGAAACAATTGACACAATAGACTCATTTGCACGATATTTTCAAAAATTTCGTGTGAAAAATCCGAAGCCAAATATTATTGACCAGTGCCTGACGTATTTCACAAAATTTCGCGCCGAATGCCTATGAATAAAAATCATATTTATACCTAAAAAGGGGAGGGAAAAAAACGAAATGAGTAGAAATTTTGAAAATAGAAATTCAGTTACAGTGATTGAGAAATTTTGCCGAATCAGTGATAATTCTACCCTGACTGGTACCTGCTTATCTGTTATCTTTGATGTATGGAGTATCGGGTACCCAAAAATTTAATCAGCGACGTGTTTGGTGTACTTATGCCGCATTGTAGTGAAGACTTCGATACGTCATTTGAGCCATGCCATAATCCCGTACTCGAGCTTTAAAGTGGAAGAAGAACAACTCCCTGTTATACCGTTGGATTAAACGAATACAATTAACATAGATGCTGATTACGTGCTAACAAAATTTGCATTTGATAACACACGTGAGTTTGTGAAATGATTTGATAACGACGTTGAAAAAAAAAGATGTCGCAACGAGAACGTGAACTTGACCTTCGAAGAGATTATTTTGTACTCGTATGTATATTGTAATACTTGGATAAATTTTTCCACTCTTTTATTTTTTGGTGCGCACAAAATCGAATGAAATGCAAGAATAAAATTTTAAATCGATTTGCTACATTTGCGAATACATGCACCGCAGCACCTATGTTTCCTTTTCAAATTGTAGAGAAAGTAAAAATAGAATTTCGTATTACGACAACCATAATTTTTTTTCTCATTTTTTTCTCGCTCGCTGCTTTCTATAAAAATGCTAGTTCAACTTGCGAATAAAGGTTATACGTAGAATGAATGATACTTCTGTATGGGCAGCATTTTCCCTCCTTTGCGGATAAAATGCCAGTTTTAATAAAATAAGGAAATGTTACCTTCCTGCTGGTAGCCAAAGTAATGGGAGACTACGGTTATTTTATTTTCACGAAAATTAATTTTCAAAAAGGAAGAAAAATGTCGAAGCACTGGGCACTTACCGTTCATTTTCCTGATTTGAGATTATGCTTCATTCGTGAAATTCCAAAAAATATTTACTTCAACTGTTCAATCCCTTTTAACGAAATTCATCACGATATTAAAATTCGAGCAATGGAATACATTAAGTAATACCAACTCCATACCAGCGATGTATGTTCAAACACGTATCATAAAACCACCACCGAAATGATTCATTGTTACTAGAAAATGGTAATTCGAAATACATAATTTTTCCACTTTGGAAAGCTCAGCCCGCTGTTGTCGTCTCGTTTAGATACTTTCGATACTGTTTGAAGTGGTAGTGGAGAGCAGTTCTTATAGTAAATCTTTGATAAGGTACACGAATACTTACGAGTAATAAGCGAAAAAACAATACCTACCCAGATAAAATTTGATATGTGTGTGTTTTTTTTCAAATTAAACATACAAATGAGAAATAATAGGTACGTGCGGTGATAAGACGATTATGTGTGTGTGCGAGTTGTTGGAAAAAAATTGAACTTGTCAAATTACAGAGCTCACACGCGCGTGTTTACATTTATTCCATAACATTTACACGTAGATAATTTTTCTATAATCGTTAACAAAGTTAATTACCAATAAGTAGGTAAAACGTAATTAAATAAAATAGGTAACGAAGACGCGATTACTTAAAAATTATATACGAGGTATCTATTGTATGTACTCGAAATTATCTTCAGGTATAAAAGATTTGCATTTGCGAGGTAGATACAGGTATGAAAAAGTAGGTAAATCGATACAAAAATACGAGTATCGAGTTTTGGGAAAATTTTGATCAAACGCTCAGGTTAGAATTTTTTTGAAGGTCGCAATGGTTTGCTGGGGAAGGGTTCTTTTCGTTCCAATGTTGTACCTTGTCTGTGGCGAAGAAACAATATGGAATGAAGGTGAGGATCCCTGTGGCTGTTGAAAGTTGGAAAAGATGCAGCCATTGTTTAGGGTTAGTCTGCAAAATTCCAAGGAATTTTATTAATAAAAAATTTTGAAAAATGAGTATTTTTGGAATAAATTATTGCTTCTAGAAACAATTATTAAAAGTGAAAAAAAAATGAAGAAATGAAAAAAAAAATGAAAAATTTTTAATCATAACTTTTTGAAATTGATTTTTTTGACAACATTCTTTGAAAATTTTCGCAGAAAACATTTTTTCCCCTCAATTTGAATTTTTGGGGGACCCCCTCCACCACCAGTTTTGTATCACTACATGAGAAAATGGCAAACAAATTTTTTTGCACCCATCGATGGATATTAACCCGCTCCCTGGGGCAATTTTGGTAACTCACGCGACATCACAATATTCCCACGAGCGCTGGTGAGAAAAGCGACATACCTCGACGCGGTGAAAACGACACATCACTTGCGACTTCTCAACTCTTCTTGGATTCATAAAATGGAATCAACTCTCTGTATACTTGAAGACCATTCTACTGAGCACCCAAAACCGAAATTTCAATCCCGTAAATTGATCAAGGATTGAATTAGGAATTTTTTTAAATGCATAGTGAAAACGATCGATTTTCAAAATTTGAAATTTCGTAATTACGTTCCGAATGGATCAAAATTTTGGTTTCGGAGTCTCCTTAGGATCCCTATGGAATACATTATGCGTTGGTTTCATTTGGACTACTAGTAGTGGAGGTAACAACGCGTTGTATTTACCCCGAAGAGAAACATCGCTTTTCTCACCGGGTTCTCGTGGGAGTTCTATCATGTCACGCGCGTTACTTGGATTTCGTTTGGGAAACGGTGTAATGTACGCATCAGTCGAGTTAAAAAATTTTGTGTGTCATTTCCTCATGTTATTAGCTCAATACTGGGGAGGGGGAGGGTTGAAAAATACTCGGAATAATTTTAATTTTTTTTTCACAAACTTACCACTTTTCAAAAATCTGTGGAAAGTATTTTTTGAAAAACTTCTTAGATTTTTTCTAAAAAAACGTATTTTTAGAAATCATTTTCAGAAGCTGAATTCAGTTCAAAAGTTTTACGTGACTTCATTTCTATTTCATCTTGAATTTTACTAGATCTATTTCTTGGACGATAACATTACAGTACTCACCACATCGACTATCATAAAATTAACTAATACTGGACAGATGAAATTGGCGCTCATAAAAATCAACTGACCAACTGCCAACGTAGGACCTTTATAAAAGAAAAACAGAAAACGGTATCGTTTCAGTACCTACGTAGTTAATTCATTTTAAAATCACTTCATTGAAAAACGTTTAGATGACGGAATAGGAGAAGAAAAATAATGGAGTTTGACCTTCGCAATTCATACATAATTCAATCGAGTAACTATCCCCTGGTTACAAATGCACACACGTATCGCTGTAAAATGGAGGCTAATGATAATACGAGAACCGTGTCGTATATACGTGGATACGATGGAGACTCAGAAATGGAAAATTTTCAATAAATTATCATAAACGCTGAAGAAGAGGGCAAGTGAGAGAGAGAGAGAGAGAGAGAGAGAGAGAAGCACGTGAAAATGATTGGTGAAAATAAAGCCTTATGTGCTTATATCGATTAACTTTCATTCGCAGCGTTCTGTCATTAATCTCGGTATATAGGCGAGCTTTTGTGCGGCATACATACGACGTGTATAGTTTTGTACGAGGCTTATAAAATGGCTGTTAAATGAATCACGTTTCAAGGCCGTCCTTTTCACTTTTCAAAGAAGCTTTCTCGAAACAATAAAGCAGGCGAACGAAAAGTAGGCAATACGTACCGGCAAAATTTGGCGCAATATCTACGATAGAGGCGGCCGAACCGGAGGAACTGAAGCTAAAACAGATCAATACTACGGTACAGAGGATTGAGAATTCGAAGGCGTTCGTTGTGAAAACGACGAGCAGCAGCAAAAGGCCGGTGGCAACTTGACCTATATTAAATTCATTAACGGCGTGGATTAGCGTCTTTTAGATTTACTTTACACCTATCGCATAAAGGGTTGCCTAAACGCGTCCGTAAGTATGCTGAACGACTTACTCATGAACGTGAACAGCAATCGAACACCAAGAGTGCTCATGTATCTTTGCTTGATCACGTAATCTGCCAGACAGCTGGCAGGCAATGAGAATGCACAAGCGATGACGTAAGGAATCCCACTATATACACCGTTCTGCAATTGAGAGGCATTTGTGCCAGAAGTTGGATCATTTATTATTGGAGGATAGATCGTCGATCGTCAGAATTGCCTACCTTGTCGATTTGAATCTGCACGATATTTTTCAAGTACAAAGGCGTGTACAAGAAGATGACAGACATGATCCAGAAACGACCAAAATTCGAAATGGAAATCGACCAAAATATCGGCGATAGCAGAATCTTCCTCCAAGGTGTCGGTAGTACCTGCGAACCGAATGAAAATATTAAAGTTTCTCCTCATTGCCTTTCTCTTTTCACCATCTGGTCATTTTCTCGGATCATCACCTCACCTCGTCTTTTGATGCGACATTTTGACGTTTCGATTGGATTAATTTCAGCTCAGCTTCGGTGATGCTCGGGTGGTCTTCGGGATCATCGTAGACGTTACAGAGCCAAAAAACGCACCAAATTGTGTTCAAAGTACCCGTCAGATAGAATACACCTCTCCATCCGAAAAAGCTAATGACGTAGCCGAGTACAATGTACGATAGTCCGATACCCATGAAGTACCCTGCGGTGGAAAATATTAACCTTTTAGACGATTCTAATCCTTAAATACGAGTAACCTGAACAAGTAGGAATTTAAATCGCTTCACCATAAGTGGCTGACAAAAATCGATTCCTTTCTAAAGGAGGGATCCATTTTCCCACCATTGCGTAAAAAGCAGGCCATGTGATACCCTGAAATTGATCAAATCATACGATTAGCAATCACGTACGTACGTACACGAAATGACAATACTCGATTTGAACAGATCACCTCAGCTAATCCTTGAATTGTTCTCAGCGCGAGCACGTATATGGAATTATCGCGGGCCAGTACGGGTATGAGTAAGGATCCCAGTCCAGCGATTAATTGGCCATACCCGAAGCTCCTCGTTGGTCCGAGTCTGTTGATGAAAACGCCCGAGATACCGGAAGAGAGAAAGTACGAAAGGTAGAATCCAGTCTGTAAATTATTCTGTTCGAGATTCGTCCAGTTGAATTCGGCTAGATCCTGCGGTCGTGCAAAAGGCATCGAATTTACCACTCAGAAAAAACCATTTTTTTTCAACGGACTCGATTTTCGTACGTTATTTGGAATAGAAGGACTGGGGCTAATGAGATCGTCAGTGGAGCTGGAATTGTGAGCAGATAGGTTTCGACTGATCGACGAAGGTGGTGTTGAGTTGGCCGTGCTATCTTGACGAGCCATAGCTAAAATGGCGATATTTAAATCCGTTCGCAGCATGTAATTGACCATGAAGCCGGTGAAACTCAAAATGTACAGTTTGACTCGAACTTGCATTTTTTCTGTAATTGCGAAAAATTGGGAAAAATCAAAACCAATGTTGAGAGATTCTTGGGGAGGGATTTTGTTTTTGTTGAAATTCAGATAGTTGGGGAAGGGAGAAGAGAGCAATTGGGCAATCTCCAAGTACGACGTAAGATTATTTTAGAAGATAGGTTATACCGTCTACTCGTGTTGCATACGTAAAAAAAGGTCTTTTTAATTGAAAAATTTTTGCTCGAAAGTATTCGCTAATTAAATTAAAAAGCTCGTTTTTGATCGAAAAGATAAGATAATTGTAAGAGAATATCGAATAATTGAAATAAAATGCGACTCGAGAGTGTACTCACTTGATCTAGGTGGTTGAGGTTTCGAGTCGAAGGAATGTTGTATTTTATCTGTGCTGAGATTCGATTTTATCAACATGTCTGTCAAAGATGACTTTCTCTGTTCGGATCGAGATCTGCAACAATTGGCCAAACGGAGGTTGATATTTTTTCCACGACACCGTAATCGTCCATCTCCAATTTAAATTACTTACAAAACGTCGTACAGCTACCGTAAACGGATTTCTCCCGTTTTGAGGCCATTACCTTAACGGATGAACTTAGGCCACCGTCACAGTGCTCGAAAAATCGAGAAAAAAATCAGCCAACGTTTGTGCCTACCGCGTCGAAAACGAAAAGATTTTTGTACCGATGACGATGCCATGAAAGGCGTCGTCTGTCGAGTGAATGTATTCAGACATTCGGACGCGTGGATTCGATTAAAAAGTATCCACGATGGGTAGTGAAACAGGCACATACCTACGTCGATTTATCATCAACGCTATTGAAGTACCTTTTATGCGATTGTAATTAATGATGCGTGACGTAGGTACCTAAGACCATCTATTGGTAAATTTTCGCCCTGATTTTCGTTCGTATTTTATTTATCGAAAAATTTAGGAAAACTTACCAAAACGGGCTTTATGAACCCCTGATAATATGAGAAATTCGCACAGCGAGGTAAAGAATTTGTATTCGACTATAATATCTTGGTGGTAGGTATTTAAGGCAGGGGCAGGATTATTAATCTGAAAATAAAAGGAGAATTGTGCGCGTGAATGGGACGTAAAATGGATACAGGATAGGCCTAAATGCAAATTATTGTTTTCTCGGTATCTCAATGTATAATATGTACGTAAGCGTAAAAGACATTAATGGACACACAGTAGATTTAAATAGCGCCGCGAATGTCGTACAGCGTGAATGGAAATATTTTGGGGACAATAAACCAACGAACGATGAAATTCGATATGTTATTCGGGAACGCGAATTCAAAAGAAAAACATCTTTTTCTCTCTTCGGTTTCTATAGAATTCGCAATACGTACCTACTATCTACTATTCAGGCGCCATGAAAACTTGATCGTGGCTCGAAAGCTCGAATGAGTGGAAAATTTCCTTAAGCGGGGTAGAATGCGGTACATCTACCTATATAATACAGGGTGTCTGGTGAGTGGTCTGCCAAACTAAAAATTTGGATATAACCAGGTACCACTAAAAAAAAAACTTTTAGTGAAGTGGTTGCC
>FIZT01026657.1:0-14424 GCA_900065295.1 Paracoccus marginatus | reverse complement strand
AAAAAAATTCACCCCTTTTCACTCTCTTAACCTTCAAACACGTTTTCTGGCGTTTCTAGGGAAGTTTACTTTTTACACGTTAACTACCTTTTCATATGATGCATGTTGGTGGGTTACGAGGTGTTCGATCTACGCAGTCGATATACTCACCTGATGCTGGTACCGTATCAGATGCATTTCGAATGTCTTTGGAAGAAGTAAAATAATTACTTGCATTCCCATGTTAATGGGTCCACTAATAAAATTATCTTTTAGCGGTTAATTTCAGAAAACTATTTTACATATTAATCACGTTTCGTAATAATGTTTTTTTACCTTCTCTCTATTATTGGTGCATTTTCTATATATCTACATGCATACGTAAGTACCTACTCGTACTTGTGTCGTGTTTAATGGCGTTTTAATATTATTCGTAAATAAAACTATAAGGTTTCTTCTTCTTCATCTTCACCATTTGGAATATCGTACTCGTATGCACCTATACTTGTATCAACTCTGTGTGTGATAGAGTGAGCATACAACATGGTGTCATTTGCACGACAACTAAACGTAGGATGATTAAAAAAAGAGGAAAAAAAAACTGTGTAGACTAATGAGACGAGATTTTTCTATAAGTTATTATTTTTATTTCTTCTTCTTACTTTTATATACTCATTCGCGGTACGATACGAGTTCAATGAAAATGGAAGGCAGCGAGCAGGCGCGATATGATATGTGTTCGTGGTAGGTGGAACAATACGTGCAATTGATTGCGGCCAATGTCATTGCCATTTGCCTTGCCATTCGTGGTGGAGAAAAATTGATCGGCGCGAGGCGATTTTTCATCGAGGCTGGAGGTTAAATGAGACCTTCAACTTGATCGTACCGGTGAATACGAATAGCATATAGTCGAGCAGGATGGCGTGTGGTGACTAATTGCTAATTTGGAATCGGCGTTTTGATGACGAAGACGAGGCTTGAGTGAGAATGCGATGTTGTTGGGGCGATTTGGACGGTTTATTCGGAGATATGGGAGGAGAGGAGAGGAGAGGGGGTTTTAATCGCGTTGCAATCGATAAATTAGCGTACAAAATATTATGGTGTGGAGGAAAAATGGGGTCGAAAATTTTTTGAATTTTTTCATGACAAAAATTAAAATTTTACAAAAGTTGACGAGGAGGTAGAGATACTAGAGGGAGGGAGGGGGGGGGAACTGTGAATTTTTAAAAAAATTTTCCGACGGCTGATACCTACCTAAGTATAGCCTTGAATTTATGGACCTCAAACATTTTACCTATTTCTTGGACTTGGAAAATAAATGATCAATAATTTTTTTTATTTTAAATTTTCAAGATAATATTTCGGAGAGCCCCCCCCCCTCTTCCTCAAAAAACATGATTTTTATTAATACCATTTTTTCTTTTTTTTCGAAATTATTGAAAAAAATTTTAAAATTTCAAAATTATTAAAAAAAAATTTCAAAATTTCAAAATACTTAATTGGAATATTTAAAAATTTGAAAAAAAAAGTTCCTAAAAAATTTCTTGAGAGAAATGATCCAATTTTTTTCACTTACATGCACGGAAGTACCCAACAGACACGAAAATTTTTCAACCAAATCAAAACAGATGGGCAAAGAAGGTGAAATTACCCCCTAAAACCAAAATTTCAGTTGCTAAGCTGCTCTCCCTGATTTTTGGTGAATTTTTAAAAATGGAATTTGGGCCGACCATAATGCCTATTTGAAAAATGTACATCAAAACTGAAGAAAACTTTACATAACTGAGCTAGAAGTCTGAACTTTGGTATGTATCCTATTTCAAACTTGCTAAGCCGATTGGAAGCAGTTTCGAGCCGTTCTGGAGCCTCCAATAAATTTTGGAAATTTCCAGAGTTGACCAAAAATGCTCGAAAATTCGCGAAAGGGCACTTTAACACGTATAAACACAATCGATGCATATTGGTGACCCACTAGATCGATCGAGACAAGTTTTTCTAAAATCTGGCTGTGCCAGTTCGGGTTGAAAATTTTTACAGGCATTTAATTCTGAGAAAAACTGAAAAATTTTCGATATTCGAACGCATCAGAGAAAAAAATCTGAAATTTGGTTTAAACCTTAATTTTGGCTCGTTAAATCGATTGGAAGCAGTCTCGAACCGTTCTGGAGCCTCCAGTAAATTTTGGAAATTTCCAAGTTTAACCAAAAATGCTCGAAAGTCCGCAAAAGTGCACTTCAGCACGTACCTATAAGCGTAATCGATGTACATGTATTAGTGACCCACTCGGACAACTGAGAGAAGTTTTTCCAAAATCTGGAAGTGTCAGTTCGGTCTCAAATTTTAATTCTGAAAAAAATGAAAAATTTTCGAAATTCGAAAGCGTCAGCGAAAAAATATGAAATTTGGTCTACACCCCAATTTTGACTAGCTGAATCGACTGGAAGCAGTTTCAAGCCGTTCTGGAGCCCTCAGCAAATTCTGAAGATTTTCAGAGTTGACCAAAAATGCTCAAAAATCCACTAAAGTGCATTTCAAGTTCAGCACGTATAGATAAATACAATCGATGCATATTAGTGAGCCAGCCACTTGACCGCTTGAGACAGGTTTTTCCAAAACCTGCGAGTGCCAATTCGGTCCAAAATTTTTCCAGTCTTTCAATTTTTAGAAAAATTAAAAATTCTCGAAATTCGAACGCGTCAGCGAATAAATCTGAGTTTCGGCTTGCACCCTAATTTTGATCCTCCAAATCGATTAGAAGCAGTTTCAAGCCGTTCTGGAGCCTCCAGAAAATTTTGGAAATTTCCAGTTCCGATGAAAAATCCAGAAAGGTGCACTTTTCAGCACCTATAAATGCAATTGAAGCATGTGGTGGCCCACTTGACCGATTGAGACAGATTTTTCTAAAATCTGAGAGTGTCAGTTCGGGTCCAAAATTTTATCCAGTCGTTTGAAAAAATTCTAAAATCTTCTGAAGGCTCCAGAATGGCTCGAAACTTCTTCCAATCGACTTGGCAAGTCAAAATAAGGGTGTAGACCAAATTTGAGATTTTTTCTTTGGCGCGTTTGTGAAGCAAAAATTTCTCAATTTTCTCAAAATTCATAATACTTATTTGTCATTTTTTAAAATCAGATTTTGTTTCAAATTTTCAGTTTATTTTTTTCATTTATTTTTCACTTTTTTTCATTTTTTTCTAATTTCAATTTTGAAATTTTTTGAAATTCAACGAACAATCAACTTGATATTTTTTGGAGTGTTTTTTTATTGAATTTTTTTCCATTTTGTGTTTTTTTCATTTTTTCTACTTTCAATTTTTTTTCCAACTTCAAAAAAATGTATTGAATATTTTAAAAATGGCACGGGACAATTTTCCAAAATCGATAACCGAACTCGTAACAATTACCGAAAGGCTCCGAAATCGGTCCATTTTATTGGCAATAAGTCGAACCAATACCGCGCGTCCGCGTCCGCATGCCGACGAACTCGTACGAGACGCGAGCACGACATAGGGCTCGTGAGCTTAATGAACATTCCACGTTAAACGGTGCGCGATATTTGTGTGGCGCGAGCAGCTTAGATATTTTATTGATAGGTACTATAAATCATATATTCGGGCATCTTTTACCGCATGTAGAGTTCCGTGTAACCTATAACGAATAGATTAATGAAAATTAATCAAAATTCCTACTGCCAACCGTGTGTGTGTTGTACTGTACGAGCTGCAGACGAGCTTGTGCTGCGCGCTTATCGCGTACCTTACCTACTTACTGCTACACGTTTAGGTATATGTACAATAATTGTAAGTCGTATGGGTACCTCTACGTCTGGGCTCGCAGGTCTACCGGGGTAGCGCATCTGGTCGCTTCGGCAATGACATTAAAATAAATCAGTTAAATCTCTCCACTCTTATGGTCGTTTTGTCTGCTGTACCTATACGTGGTGTGTATATGTACCTATAAATGTAGGTAAGTATAAGGCGATCGCACAGGACAGGTATTTTTTTTACCTCCTTTTTTTCCATAGTTTTTGTTACTGTTGTTGTTGTTATTATTGCTGCTAGTGGTTGTGGTGGTGGTACTGCTGCAGCCAGGCACACACAGTATACACTAGTGAGTCGAACTTCATTACAATACAATGGTATCATTAATTATAACGATAAACAGATCGCTATGCCGATAATATGTGTGTCTGTGCGTAGCGATATGTGGTCTCTGTGGTCTGTGCCAGGCCAGTGCTGCTAGCAACCTAAAGCTTATAAGCCTAGGGACTAGTTGGCCCGTTTTACCTTTAGGGTGTAATAGGTCAAATGCTATATTGACAATATACCCAACTCCACCTTTTTGTTCGGGTCACCCATCCATCCATCCCTCTCACGTTGCGTCTCTGTCGCGCGCATCGATTATATTATTTTCCTGCTTTTAATTCTACACGTAAACGAATAGCTTTAGATACACACTGGACTTAATAGTCTTCTAGGTTGCCCATTCTGATCCGAAATAATACACACGATATTTACGTATAGGTAGATGCTATCAATCGATATATTACGCAATAATCGTTAATCAATTTGTAGCATTATAAATCGAGACTATCATTACGTGCTATTAAAAAAAGGATGCGTCGTCGTCGTTATTATTATTATTGTCCTCGTCGTCGTCGTCTTCTTCTTTCGTGATATCTAGATAGGTACGAGCGTATAATCTATACACGCATAATATAAGATGGCGCAAAATTAGATATGTACTCGACCATGTTTAGGCTTATAATATGTTAGAAGAATAGCAGGGTGGCTCTGGCTTGCACACACTGATATACGTATAAGCTGGCCCGAGAACGGTGTTAATTCGTCGGGTCGGATTTTAATCATAGTTTCTCCCCTTCTACGCACAGCATCGCCTTTCCTACGTATAAATTTCGACGACCAATTGATTAATTGCGTGATTTGAAACGTACTTAGTATGTGTTCGACGTATAGGTGATTTGTCATTTAATATACGCGTATACATCGTTTACGTTTACGATTACCTACGATTTGTAAGGCATATTTATTAATATTCGAATAAGTATTGGGAAGATACGACCACGACGAACATGTGGCCATACGACGAGTACGAGAATCGCACCTCGTTGCGGTTTGGCTTGGGCTTTGATTGTATTGACGATAGATTCGACTATATTACTTGCGAGTGTACCCCGAAAAAATTGAGTAAATATTTAATGAAATGACCGAATTGAACGTTTTTTTCAAAGAATAATGCATTATTTTGAGTGTTTTCTCGTTTCGTGTAGTCGTGTTTATCTCACCATTAAAAGAAAAAAAAGATCGAGTGATTAGGTACGAGTGTATTGTAGTTGTGTGTCGCATCTTGTACAGTATATGTGTAGGTACGTACAGTATGTACATGTACACTGATGAACCATGTTTATTTTCGAGTACGAGGCGACAGAGATGAGACCTTATCGCAACTATGTAAATTTTAAACTCATTTGAAGCTTATCTAGACTTTTTTAATTTCTATTTTCTTAATTTTGGGAAACCTTTGAACAGCGTTATTATGTATTTGAAGGTACTTGATCTACGTATCTACATGTAGAAGAGAAAAGATCACGTCGAATTCATTTTTATCGCGAATGTTTTGAATTAGTCGTGAAAAATAAAAGTTAAATTAGCGAAAAATAATCAGAAATGGGAAATGAATTTTGTACTTCGACGCGAAGCGTATATTTGATGAGATTTAATGAACCTGAAAAATATTTAAATGCCATTTCCTCGTTTGAAATTTTCAAGTTCAAAAAAATCAATATTTTTTACGATTTTTTCATTATGATTTTAACTGTGAAAAATTTTGCAAACTAAATGTGGATAAAAAAATTCGAAAATTTTCGAATTATTACCTACCTCAGGTTGTGAAAAAAATCGAAATATTAGTGAAATACAAATTAAAATGAAAAATTCAAGAAAAAAATTGATAACGAATTTTCAAAATTTTCATGAAAAATGCAAATATTTTTGAAAATTTCAACATAGATGGTTTAATTTTCAAAAATTTTGTCGAGATTTTGTCTTTATTTTTTTTGATTTTTGCAAAATTGAAAAAATTTGCCATTTTTGAGAAGATTTAGATTTTCAACGATTTATCAAGTTAAAAAGAGATTTTGATTTTTGAAAATTTTCAATTGATTTTCATAATTTTTTACTATGTGGTTTGGTGCCTATTTTAAAATATTCCAATTTTGTGGAAATTTGTTGATTTTTAAGTTTCTAAAATTATGGGTTTTCTTAGTACAGTTTTTTCCATCCTATGTAGAAAAATTTTTAAAATTTCGATTTGTGATTTTCGAAAATATTCTCACTTTTGAAAAAGATTCCAATACCTATTTGA
Source organism: Paracoccus marginatus (assembly GCA_900065295.1). NCBI lineage: Eukaryota > Metazoa > Arthropoda > Insecta > Hemiptera > Pseudococcidae > Paracoccus > Paracoccus marginatus. The sequence continues at coordinate 8,064 of FIZT01026657.1, read as the reverse complement.
AAAATTGAAAAATTATCAGTTTTTGATTTTTTTTTTTTACAAAAAAAAGTAATATGCTCTGATTTTTCCCAAACTCAAGTACCTAAGGTGTTACTGATGATGAGTTGAGAATGCTCTAAAAAAAAAACTTTCAGCTCGCTGCAATTCCAGGGGATTTCTTAGCTGGCCAGTGATACCTGATTTGAAAAATCTTTGGCTTTTGAAGTAAGTATTTAAAATTTTTGGAGAATCTTGAATTTTGAAGATTTTTTTAATAAGTAAAAATTAAGTTTCTGGAAAATTTTCAATTTTTGACAAATTTTTTAAATCCTTCTTTCTCAATTTTTGAAATTTTTCTGATTTTTGGGTGATTTTCAACTATTGAAACATTTCCAGTTGGGATTTTCTTTATTTTTGTTATTTCGTTTAGGTTTTTGCAATATTTTCAGTTTCTGGATTTTTTTTTTGAAAAATCTTCGGCTTGTATGTTTTTTTTTTAGACAACTTTCAGTTTTTGAGGGATTTTGGATTTCAGTTTTTAAAATACATCAATTCTCCAAAAATTTTTGAGAGAATTTTCAATTTTTGGAGTATTAGATAATAATTTACGAAAGAATTTCAATTTTTGGACAAGTTTGAATTTTTAAAATTAATTTAATTTTTGAAAAATTGTTAGTTTTTGAAGTATTTTCAATCTTTGAAAAATTAAGAATTTTTGAAAAAATGGAACTTTCAAATTTCAAAAAAAAATTTTTTTCAGTTTTTGAATTTTTTTTAGCTCCTCGAATATTTCGAATTTTCTGAAAATTTTCCAATCTGTGAAGAATTTCCAATTTTTTTTTTTTTTTTTTATCCACGAAATATAGCCAATTTTTGAAAAACCCAATTTTTCGCATATTTCTCTAGAAATTTTTCAACATAAAAAATTTTCAATTTCGAAAAAATCTTCCATTTTTGGGAATTTACCATTTCTAACTTTCTTTTTCAATTTCCAGCTTCCCTTCTCCTCTCCATTCACTCTCAAGTTAATACAAAAAATGTTCACCAATCAACGGATTGGCAGACACATGCAAAAAAATCAAATTTTTGTTCTTAGATTAAAAATTTTTTTGAACAAACTCTTGAAAAGTTACCATTTCGTTTGCAGAAATTTTTTTTTGGACAACACCATGAGATATTTGAAACGTGTTTGGGAAAAAAAATTACTTAAAAAGAACAAAATTCCAAAAAATTGGATATCGTTGAAAAAAAATTTAAAATTCAATTTTCAAACTGAATTTTTAAAAAATTTTGCGAAATCACAGGACGTGTCTAGAGTAGGTATTTTTCAATTTGGAATACAGCACGAAAAATCATCACATCGGTACGGTACGCGACGAGCCGCAGCAATCCGGCACTGGCAGTCGACGAAACTATCCTTTATCGTTTGATCTTCTTTTACAAAATCGAGCTACACATTCTTGAATAATGGCTGGCCGCTATTCGGACATTGTTTATAGCACATAGCCCATAAACCAGATTAATCACCGACTAAAAGGCAATTAGCCAGAGAGCTAGCATAGCAGCCGAGGCTTTGTTGGCGAATTTGTATCCGCACGAGGCGCGGCGCGTCTTTAACGAGAGACCTAGCGTCTGAAAGAAGGAAAAAGTCGTACTCTACTTGTATGTACATCGATGGGGGCGACGTGGGTACGATTTGCTCGCACACACACAGTTGCGGGAAAATTAACGAAAACTTTTGATTCTGTCTTATCACGATGTTTAATAACTAGTGGAGCGTGTTTTAATATACGAGTGAAAAATATGTCAGGAATGTTTTACTACTTTATGGTCGCAAAGGAAGTAACTCTTTTTTGGATGGAACATAATTAAAACAAAAATGCTGTGCGGTCTGTATTCTTGTAAATCATTTGACTTCGGGGGTATTCCACGCATTGTGTTCGGAGAGAGCGAGAACAAGGCAAAGAAAACTAATTATGTTTTATTTTTAAACGGGCTAAATAGTAATTTGTTATACGGTACGTTTCGGTGCCCCGGCAAGGCATACCGCGAGCCTTGGCTCCACTTCTTCTTCGTCTTCGTCTTTTAACCCGATTTTATTTGTCAGAGTTAACATTTATTAGCGGTTTCGTCGAGATAGATGTGTGTATAGTACGAATACCGAATACTTTGAAACTTCAATTTACTTCGGTATGTCTTTTTAATTATTATACCTACGCGCGTACTTTGGTTGTGTGTCTACCCCCCCCCCCCCCCCCTCACCCAGCGGCAATTTTGTTCGTCTTATACGTTCTGGACAATATTCAAAATTTCTCGACCGAGCGCGAGCGTTATCTCGACAAATCGATAAGTTACTGCTGTATCTACGCGAGGTGTAGGTAATTTTAATGATCCGCGAAATACACAAGCGATGAAAAAATTTACTCCTATCGCCACGACCTTTCTAATACAACGTGTATAACAATACTTATTACAAAATTGAGAATTCATTTTGCACGTGTTTAATTAGGCCTATGTTGGCATTGAATCCGTTCGCGAAATTCTTCAAATCACACCATCATCGAAGAAAGACAGAGAGATAGGGAAAGAGAATCGATTTATCCACCTCATCAATGAATTAAATATTCGCGAGTAAAAGCATAAAACTCAACCGAGCATTAATTAACTCATCGATCGCTCGTAATAGAATTTAGCTAATTAAACTCGAATATTATTATCTTATCCATCGAGTTATGTAATTCAAAACCATCAACTTGGCATTGACGGTTCGAGCTTCCAAAGACGACTCTAATACCAGTCACGCTGATATCGAATTAGAAAAAAAAATGAAAAATGGGGTTTATTTTATACCTGCTCTTATAGTACGTGAAATGGGGGAAGGTAGGTACATTACAGACAACCCTTCGCGTTGCAGATAGAGCTATACGCAATAGGTAAAGCGCAATATTATAATTTGAATAACCGATTGTGTTTACTCATACTTACTCGCTGCGTTGGTCCCATTCACAGGTAGATACCTGTATTTTTTTTTTTTTTTTCACTATAGACCAACACGTAGCCCAGATCGTCTATACTGGTAAATTGTTTAAAAGGTGTGATTGTGGTGGAGTAGGCACTTGTTAATGTTTATCAATCGATTCGATGAGTATAAGCGTGTAGACTGTAGAATATGTAATAAAATGTTATGTAAGTTTACCTAGGTACCATATCAATGGATATCGAACGGAAATGAAAATCTTGTAAGGCTTTGAAGAATTGAAATATAAAATAGAAATTATAAATCGTGATTCTAAGACGTAGGATAGGGTATCCAGATCCACAAAGAAAGTGAAGCGATCGGGGAGATCTTTGATGAGTGAAATTTGCATAATTGTGTAGGTACCAATGCTTTCGTATTAATGGTGCTGTATTACAGTATTAAAAATTGTCCAAGTGCATCCAAAACATTTCCAGTATAGATAATGAGAATCGTTTGAAGATTTCGAGTGTTTTGTAATCAAGTAAGATCGATGGAGATCCCCCCCACCCTCTCCCACCCTCTCACCTCACAACAACTAAACTCAACCAACACTTGCCCGGCCTATGCCCTCATTAAAAAATAGGTATATGTATGATTACTCTCGAAACGAGTAGTAGTTGTGCCAATTCAGCTCGTCACGTAGGTGACCTTTTTTTTATTTTTCGAATTTTTGACATTTTTCTTAATTTTATAATTTATTGGAATTGTTTAGATTTTTTTTTGTTGAAAATTTTAAAAAAATTCAAAATTTCTTCATTTTATAATTTATCGGAATTCTTTGAATTTTTTTTGTTGAAAAATTTTGAAAAAATTCAAAAAATAGCATTTTTTAAAAATTTTACAAAAATCAAAAAAATTTCCAAACATCTTTCAGGCCAATCACGGCGAGAAAAAATTTTGATAAAAATTTTGGACTCCTGTATTTTTTCAATTTTTTTATTTTTCGCTAAATGTAGATGAAAATTTCGCGTTTTTTTTAGATTGATACTGGAAAGTAAGAAGAACAGGCAGATTTTTCAAATTTTTGTTTTGGGTAATTTTTCGCCAAGTTAGGGCGTTTTCAAAATTTTGAGTCGCCATTTTGAAAAAAATTGACACTGTGACAATGGAAGTTTTTTTTTGTCAAAAAGCGTGCTATTTAATATTTTCTCCTAAATAAACCATAAAAATTTCAAACATTTTGGAGTGCGGTGAAACATTTTCAAAAATAATTGAAAATGACCACCCATAAAATCTAGCCCGTACAGATATATCAAATTCTCCACGACGCTGTCGTGGGAAGTACGGCGTTCACGGGCCTTTGATTTTTACACAGTTATAAAAATACAGAAAAATATAAAAATGCCCCTATTAGGTTCGAAATTCATGTAAGTGAATACAATTAATGAGTTGAGAATGCTCCAAAAATGATTGTTTTCAAGTTTTTATTTCATTTTATTTTTTTTTTTTTTTTGACAAAAAAAAATTGCTCCGGTTTCCATTCAAACTCAAACAAATTGAAATTTCATAAATTGAAAAAAGTTGAAAATATTTCATAAATTGAAATTTTATTGAATTCAGGAATAGGTATTAAATGATAGTTCACAAATTATCCTAAAAATGGCAAATCTTCAAAAAAATGAAAATTTTCAAAAAATTAGAAATTGAAAATTGAAATTTTCCAAAAAATCAAAATTTTCCAAAACATCGAAATTTTTTAAAAATTGAAATTTTTCCAAGAATTGAAATTTTTCCAAAAATTAAAAATTTTCCGAATTGTAATTATTTCCAAAAATTAAAATATTTTCAGAAATTGAAAATTTTTATAAAAACGTACCTAGAGTCAAAAATTAAAATTATTCCAAAATTGAAAATTGTCCGAAATTGAAATTTTCCAAAAAAAAATTTCCAAAAAGTCGAATTTTTTCAAAAATTAAAAATTTTCCAACATTGAAGTTTTTCCATCGTGGAAATTTTTTCAAAAAATGAAAAATTTCCAAAATTGAAATTTTTTGAAAAATTCAAAATTTTCATTAAAAAGTACAGAGTCAAAAATTGAAATTTTTCCGAAAAATGAAAACTTTCCAAAATTGAAAATTTTCATAAAGACGTACAGAGTCAATTCTATTTAATCATAATCTAATTTACTAATCTTAAGAAACGTTGTGTCTCTAGGCTATGCACCTGTACATGGCACAATAAATCAATTGAAAAAAAAAAAAAAAAAAAAAAAATTAAAATTTTTCCAAAAATTGAAATTTTTCTAAAAATTGAAAATTTTTATTTTTTAAAAAAATTTTCGACTCGAAGTGTAGGAAAGGCCAAAAACATACAGAGCCAAATAATCTTTTCACATGCAATCAATTCCTTTTCAGAAATTAATGTTGAAATTTTTTTCAACCTAGAACCGGTTTTTCAAATCCGAATTTTGCATTGTTTCTGAACTACGTGAGTTTGAAACGCCGAATGAAAATATTTCTCAACGATAGACTTCATCTCTAACCCCTCCCCCCTCCTCTGATCGAATTAACGTTTCTCTTTATTTCTCCAAAAAAAAAAAGTGCGCAATAGAGGGTGAGTTTTCGTGGTCCCATTCTCACCCCTTGCATTACCAAAATTACTGCGCTACGATTGCAAAACACCTTCGCATTTCTATGCATTTAAACTGTTCGTCGGCTTGATGACCACGTTCGATGGCTATTCTCACTCTCATCCCACCAACCAGTTACCTAGGACGGCTATTTTAATTGTTTTCGAGCCGTGAAAACGGTAAAATTCGAAGGAGTTAGGTTGGGTATCTCATCAGCATACATATAATATGTAGATACATATGTGCGCATTCGCACCCGAGGATTGCGTAAATCACCTACGCACCGGCACGAAAACAGGTTTAATTACACCGACGATGACAACGACACCTCTATAGTATAGGTACCTATCGCATTCGCAATCCGTTTCTTTTATTTTCATCTTGCCCAAAATTTCCACACCGTCGTCGGTATATTTTGACTGTTGCGGCACCCCTATACGTACGGTATAAGTTCATAATACGTACCCACCCTCCCAATGCGTGTACTTTGGCAGTCATTCCTCATTCAGTCGGTATAAATGTGTTTGCGTATGTTGCCTCGCGGCGTATCGCGGATGCTGATGGCTTTTTGGGCCATTCATTTACACGACCAGTTAATAATATTGCCGCGAATCAATAGGTATGCCGGGCGAGTAGGCGACTGTAACGAGAGTGATACTTATAAATTCTTTTGTTTACATCCAACCGAGAGTCACTAATGAATGGCAGCTGCGCGACAAAATTAAAAATCAAAGTGGCTCGCAACTTAGGTTAGGTGCCTACCCTACCTCGTATAAGGGGATGGTGCAGGGTTAGAATTACACGTTAGATTTTCAAGAACAATAGAAAATCGACTGCGGATCGACTGTTGCGAAAATATAGCCGATTTTGTGGCGTGTAGTGTACAATATGTACGTAAATACGCGTCCAAATCTTTACGAATAAATAGACCTTATCCGTCGTAGAGCGGCTTTGCATAGTGTACCGCCCACTAAATCTATTCGATCGAGTATCGACGATTAATCATTACGTACGTATATACAATATCTATCATACTCTCGAACGTACACGTACATGAAAATATATAAAGATGGTACCAATATTAATATAGACAGGACGGCGGGTCGCGTCCGAAATAATCTTTTAAATACCGGAAATGGTAGGAGCAACCGAATTTCTCAGTCGTAAATGAAAAGGCAATAAGTGTATAGAGATGACATGCAGAATAGCGTATACCATCGTCGAATCGTTACAGACTGGGCGGCCAGCCGAAGGGAGTAGAGAGCTGTACACACGCGGTTAATGTTTGTACAGTGACTCGTCTCTCTCTCGAACATCCTAAGGTGGCTGCGTTTTGTTTCGTATGATAATTGAGCCTACTTTGTACCTATGGTACAGTACCTACATCGGTCGGGCCCGCGCCTCTCCATCTTTGTATCGCAATTACCTCACGCTCATCGCCAATGCCAGTCCCGCGAGTACCTAACCTACCTACCTACCAGCATTTCCACCTCATACATATATTAAATTAGCGTCAAAGTTCGCAAACGCTCATTAAATGCGCGTTTACCGCGCGCAAAATTCTTATCAGATTGGTGCAGCGAAAAACAAAACAACGAGTTGAACGAAATAGGCAGCAATCGAGTGAGCGAGCAATACGCGACCAGATTTACAATTAATTCCAATTCTTCGCGGGATCTTCTCTCGGTAAGTATATACGCGGTCGCATTCGCCTACCTATGTACGAATGGTAATGGTAAACGTGTGAGAAAAGCCGACAAGTATTCTTCGTTTGTGTCTCCCTCGCGCGAACAGGCAGAGCGACAGAGATAGAGGAGAGGAGAAAAAAACAAAACCGAGAAACACGATCGCGTCTGTGTGCAGGTAACTTGGCAAAAAATATCCTCGTCGAATGGAAATTACCATAAAGCCGAGAAGATCGAGCGTTAAATCGACTATTTTTCTAATTAATTTCTCGCCTACTTTAATGCTCAACTCGGCTATTTGCGAATGTTAATTTCGCTCGGTTTGATAATTATTCGAGCGAAATTTCTACCGGGTTTAGATCGCGCTTTTTGTGTAAAAATCAACTTGGCTCGACGTTTCTCATAATTTTTTTTCCGGTTCATTCGAGCGATTTATATATTAGGTACCGAGTGATTATGCGGCTTTTATGCTAATAATCCGACTTAGGATTGTTGAATTTTTTTTTGATGAATTTATTAACGCGTTGGTTAATTAGAAATCTTCACGTAAATTTGGTGGCCCTTGTGTGAGAATGGTTTGGAATTCTCAGAAAATTGGAAAATCATAGAAAATTGGAAACTTTATGAAATTGAAAATTTCACAAAAAATAAATTTTCATGAAGATTAAAAAAAAGTGGTAGTACAGGCAAATTAATTTCAAAATAGGGTGAAAGTGGAAAAAATTTATAACAGTGGTTTTTTTGCGGGAATGTGTTTAGAAGGGTCCCAATAGTTACCCCATAAAACCCAAGAGCTCCAAGTGTGGAGGAAA
>FIZT01026648.1:0-28254 GCA_900065295.1 Paracoccus marginatus | reverse complement strand
TCAAAGAAATTTCACTGAAAATCAGTGAAAATTCACCGAAATTTCAGTGATTTTTTTCACTGATGCAACTCTGACTGTTTTTCAGTGATTTTTCTCTGATTCCAATTGAGAGAGAACCTTCAGCAAATTCTAAAAATCAAAAATTCTCCAAAATCCGTAAATGTTCAGTTTGGTGGTTGTGAAAAATGATCTACTTTATACCCAGCCCATCTCCAACAAGCATCGTTCGTTTAGATACGCGAATATTACACACGTTGCAGGCTTACCTACCTATCCAGATTCGATATTCAAAGCGGTATGGAATGCTTAAAGGACAATATTGTAGGTATGCATTGTCAGTTGCGTTAGTTGCGAGCCAACTTGAGCAACGCGATTGGAAACGCAATTCGCTTAGAAACAAATGCGAACGAAAATGAGATTTTCTCGTCCAGTTCTCGATACGCTTGATCGAACGCTAACCTCAGGTACCTACACAATGTAGTTTTTCCTCTGTCGGCGTTGTTTTTGTTGGTTCTCAGTATCTCAGTACGACTTTGGTGTGGCTATTTTCACGCATCTTTTACGATGAAATTTTCTGCTTAGTCGGGTGTCGTGTGAGCAGGACGGACACCGACCCATCTTTTATTTCTCGAATAAAAACTTTCTCACTTTTACCCATGTAGGTACGTATTGATGTATTCGTGATTAGGATGAGAAAAAAAAATTGTACTTATCGAATGATTTATCTGAGCATAGATATCTACGTGTGAAATGAAAAAAAAAAAATTGCAATGTGATTTATTGCTCGTATGATGTGCGATGTTGTTTCGTACTCGCGTTATCAAGTACTGATAATACGGTCGCGAGTTGGATCGTGCCAGTGTTTATAATTAATCGACGTAGCGGCGCTGCGATACCTCCTAGCGAAGGTGCGAGCAGAGAAGGAAGGGAACTCGGTTGAAATATTCGGCTTCGGCATCTAATGAAAACGGAAACAGTGTTACTGTGAAGTTGTTCTCGAGGTCATATGCGTTATATCGGTACCGCGATTATACAACTAACACAATTTTTGTCCGGTCTTCAACATGAGTAAGGCGAGTTTTGTGAACTATTCGGCGGAATGCGATTTTCCCATCGAAAATTTACCTTATGGGGTGTTCTCAACTAAAGACGACGTAAGGTTTGAACGATTCGTATACCTTTAGAATATTGAACAACTCTTCAATACTGATCCTAAATTTACCTACCTGTTCAGGAAACACCACGTATCGGAGTAGCCATCGGAGACTTGATTTTGGATTTGAAGAAAACCAATGGCGTATTTCAGGGACCCTTACTTAAAGCGAAAACCGATGTTTTCAAACAGGTATGCGTTTCAAAGTGGATGAATTCGGTCTTGTTTTTAAAAGATATACCTATCTATGTTCTCATTTTTTTGGATTCTCTGATAGACAACACTTAATGACTTCATGGCTTTGGGGAAGCCGTACTGGGTAGAAGCTAGGCAGAGCCTACAGTCGTATTTGTCGAAAGAAAAGAGCGCCAATCGCAATAAGAGGTATTTACCTTGTCATTACATCAGCCTATAAGAAAAAACCCATTTTAACAAAATTACTTACAAACTAGCCATTTTTCAAAAGTGTCTTTGTGCCTCAGAATGAAGCTAAAATGCACCTACCTGCTAAAATCGGAGACTACTCGGATTTCTTCTCATCCTATTATCACGCTTACAACTGCAGTTTAATGTTTAACATGCCCATTTTGAAGTCGAATTGGTGAGTGCACCTATGCATCAGAATGGAAACCTGATCTGAGAATAAAAACGTAGTATGATGCTGAATTTTTAGGAGACACTTACCAATCGCTTACCACGGCCGGTCTTCTTCCATCGTCATTTCAGGCACGCCGGTTAAACGACCGGTGGGTCAGATTATCGAAAACCATGCTCAACCTGAACCTACTCTCCAGACATCAAAGAGGTTAGATTTTGAGCTCGAGGTAGGCGTTTTCATTGGTGGCCCATTGAACAAGCAAGGAGACACATTAGATGTTAAAACCGTTCAGGACAACATTTTCGGCATCGTTATTCTAAATGATTGGAGTGGTAAGAAGATTGAATAATCGCATGTGAAAATTTATGCATTCTAACTGTTGGGGAATTTTTCAGCTAGAGACGTCCAGTTATGGGAGATGGTACCACTAGGACCATTTTTGGGAAAAAATTTCGCTTCCACTATATCCCCCTGGGTTGTTACCATGGAGGCTCTGCAACCTTTTCTGACTGAGAATATGAAACAGGATCCGGTTCCATTGTCATATTTGCAACATAAAGACGATTATAATTTTGATATCGTGTTAGAATCCAGCATAAAAAGTGAGCAATATGCAACTTTTTTGGGAGAATATTTTATGTATTAGCGTTGTCTTATCACATACGCATTTTGTTGTTTCAATCCTTAGCTGATGATTCTCTAACTAAGTTAACCCAATCGAATTATAAATATCTGTATTGGACTGCCAAGCAACAATTGAGTCACCATGCCATAACGGGTTGTAACATGAAGCCAGGAGACTTATTGGGCTCTGGCACTATCAGTGGACCCGTAAGTAATGAAAGATAATGCCCTAATGAGTGATAGATAGGTACCGATGTAGTATTTTATTGATGAAAAACCTCGTCCTGCAGACAAAAGATTCAGTGGGCTGTTTGATGGAATTGACGTTCAATGGTAGAGATCCTATTACTCTTGAAAATGGCCAGCAGAGGACATTTTTAGAAGACGGAGATGAGCTGATCTTGTCGGGCTATTGTCAGGGTCAAGGATATCGTGTTGGTTTTGGAAAATGCTCTGGGAAGATATTACCTTCTGATTATCCCCTTTGAGAATTCAGGAGTATTTTCTCGTTCTTCTTTGTTTGTAAATTTGGTGGTATTATTATAATGTGAGGTCATTCAATTTTTTTTCTTTTTGTTGAAAATAAAATGTGAAAAGCCATACAGTTTTACAGTGTTGTAATTTTTTTATGATTAAAGAATTTCGAACACTTTTCTTATTGTTGATTTTCGAGTATGTCAGGAAACTTAGAATAATTTCAGATTAATGTCTTTTTGGAGATTTTTTGAAAACCTAAATGGTGCCAAATGTACATTGTACAAGTGTAGCTAATTAAGCTATAAATCTGAAATTTAGGAAATATGCTATTTTCGACTCGCCAAGTCGATTGGAAATACGGTTAAAGTCTTCTGCAAGTACTAAAGATTTCCACTTTTTCAAAAATTCTTCAAATTCCGCCAAAGTGTGGTTTGGCTTGTGTAAGCATGCGAACTACCTACCTATCCCTTCGGTAACTAACCACCTTGACCAATTGGGTAATTTTTTTCAAAATCGTAAAAATTTTAAAATTAAAATGAAAAATTTGCATGCCATGCAAGCAAAAACATAGCTTAAAAATATGCGCTATGATAAGTCCAGACCATTTTCAACAAGCATTATATCGGGTTATAGAGTGCAAAATTGCATTTTTGTGGATTTTGAAGCATTTTTGGAGAACTGGTCATTCTTAGAATTTGCCGAAGTCAGGAACACCTAGTGTGCGTACGAAATCAAAAATATGTAGCATTGTAGCTCAATCTAGTATAATCCAATTTTTATAATGAACTATGAATTTACTCTGAATTTGATGTCAAAAAACTCAAAAAATCAGGGGTAGGTAAAATTTAGCACTTGAAGTCTTGAATTCTTGATTACAAGTTCACCATTACATCCCTTTTCCTGTCTGTCTTTCCGCTTCACATCTTATCGGATTTCTTTTGCTGATTGAGGTAGGTTAGGTACTTACCTTGTCAGCATCGGTATAAGAATATAGATTCGATAGGTACCTATTCAAAGTGGTATGGAATGCTTATAGAACATTACTATTGTGAATATGCATTGCCATTTGCGTCAGTAGCGAGCCAATTTCGATATCTATGTTGTGTGAAATTGAAAAAAAAAAAAATGCTTGAAAAAAAAAATACTCGAGATGAAATTTATTGCTTGCATAATATGTGTTGTTTCGTACCCCTGTTATCAAGTTCTGGTGATACGGTCATAAGTTGAATCGTGCCTTAATATTAATCAACATACGTCGTTGCAATACCACCTAGCAAAGATGGAGCAGAAACAAAAAGAAACTCGGTTGAAACATTCGGCTGCGACCACTATAAGTTGATGGAAATGGAAACAGTGTTACTGTAAAGTTGCTCCCAAGGCATAGTGTGTTCTATTGGTTTCGCGATTACGACTAGAACAATTTTTGTTACATCTTCGACATGAGTAAGGCGAGTTTCGTAAACTATTCGCCGGAATGTGATTTTCCCATCGAAAATTTACCTTATGGTGTGTTTTCAACTGTGGACGACGTAAGGTTTGAACAATTCAAGTGACTATGATATACTATACAACTCTACAATAATGATCCGAAATTCTCCTGCCTGTTCAGGGAACACCGCGTATCGGAGTAGCGATCGGAGATTTGATTTTAGATTTGAAGAAAACCAATGGCGTATTTCAGGGACCTTTACTTGAAGCGAAAACCGATGTTTTTAAGCAGGTATGCGTTTAAAGTTGGGGTGAAATGGTTTCATTTTTGGTCGATATACCTGTGTTCGCATTCTTTTTGGATTCTCGAGGTAGACAACACTCAATGACTTCATGGCTCTGGGGAAGCCATACTGGGTAGAAGCTAGGCAGAGCTTACAGTCGTATTTGTCGAAAGGAAATAGCGCCAATCGCAATAAGAGGTATTTACCTTGTCGTTACATCAGCCTATTAGAAAAAATCATTTAACGAAATCACTTACTACCTGGCCATTTTCATTTAAAAGTGTCTTTGTACCTCAGAATGAAGCTAGAATGCACCTACCTGCTGAAATTGGAGATTACTCAGATTTCTTTTCATCCTATTATCACGCTTACAACTGCAGTGTAATTTTCAACAAGGGTATTTTGAGGTCAAATTGGTGAGTTCATCTGTAGAGCGGAAACCTTATCCAAGAATAAAAAAATAAAACATGGTATGATGCTGAATTTTCAGGAGACACTTACCAATCGCTTACCACGGCCGGTCTTCTTCCATCGTCATTTCAGGCACGCCGGTTAAACGACCGGTGGGTCAGTTCATAGAAAACCTTGCTCAACCTAAACCCATTTTCCACGCAACGAAGAGGTTAGATTTTGAGCTCGAAGTAGGTATTTTTCTTGGTGGCTCGCTGAATAAACACGGAGACACTTTAGATGTTAAAACTGCTCAAGATAATATTTTCGGCATGGTTATTTTAAATGATTGGAGTGGTAAGGAAATTGAATATTTGATCTATCGTTGAAGGCGGGTGAAAAGAGTGGAAATTTATTTATCTGATTTGGAGAATTTTGTAGCTAGAGACGTCCAGACGTGGGAAATGGTGCCACTTGGGCCATTTTTGGGAAAAAATTTTGCTACCACTATATCACCTTGGATTGTTACCATGGAGGCTCTGCAGCCTTTTTTGACTGAGAATACAAAACAGGATCCGGCTCCATTGCCATACTTGCATCATGAAGATGATTATAATTTTGATATTGTGTTAGAATCCTATATAAAAAGTGAGCGATCTGGAATTTTCTTAGTATGAAAGGGAGGGGGATGTTTTTAACGTTGTCTTATTCGTAGTTTCGATCCTCAGCTGACGATTCTCTGACCAAAATAACTCAGTCGAATTACAAATATCTGTATTGGACTGCCAAGCAACAATTGAGTCACCATGCCATAGCCGGTTGTAACATGAACCCAGGAGATTTATTAGGCTCTGGCACTGTCAGTGGACCTGTAAGTAACGAAAGAAAATACCCTGACGAATGATCATAGGTTTCGATGTACATAGTATTTTGTTGATGAAAAACTTGGTTCGACAGACAAAAGAGTCATTGGGCTGTTTAGTGGAATTAACGTTCAATGGCAGAGATCCTATTACACTTGAAAATGGCCAGCAGAAGACATTTTTAGAAGACGGAGATGAGCTGATTTTGTCGGGCTATTGTCAGAGTCAAGGATATCGTGTGGGGTTTGGAAAGTGCTCTGGGAAGATCTTACCTTCTGATTATCTCCTTTAAAAATTTAGGAGTATTTTCACGTTCTTCTTTGTTTGTAAATTTGGTGGTATTATTGTAATGTAGAAATATTCAGTTTTTTTTTTCGAAAATATCAGAAATGATGAAATCAATACATTTTACAATGTTGTAATTTTTTTATGAGTAAAGAATTTGGAACATTTTTCTTGACGCTGATTTATTATTTCTTCGTCAATTTTTATAGTGGTTATTGGTTTAGAAATTTTTTTGCTTTCATTTTTTCAACTCCATATGTACCTACCTAATTTTTTTTTTTTAGCAATATATTATATAGTCTCACTTGAACACTTGCCTGAGAAACAGTAGTGAATTATTTAATATCCTAAAATTTTGTGTCCATCGTTGGTTATCAAAACCGTACGTCCAAATAAAGCAGTTCTGGATCCATCAACTGTAGTTAATGTCCAGTTATCTCCATACTTCTTAGAGTTTTCGAACAATTTAACGCAATCTGGTTTACCATCGGTGATGGCAGGTCCAATAGTGAATACCATACCTGGCTCCATTGTTGCTTCACTTCGAGTATGATTGTTTTCTATAATGGAAAATAATGTCTTATGATTAACTTTCTTGAAAAATTAAAATTAGGTAGATACATAGGTTACGATACATATACAATAGGAACTGACTGTATTGAAAAATAAATCGATATTCTTGTAAAAATTGTCCGATTCCATGACTATCGACGTAAGGAATCACTTTGAATCCTCTGCTTTTGGCTACCTCTTCAATGACACGACCTAAGTAGTAGATCAAATTTCAGTAGGTACCTAGAGCTTATAGGTGGTAATTTCAACATTTTTTTTTTTTTTGGTATGCCACTCATTTACATACCAAGTGTGGCGAATTGTTCACCAGAACGACAGCAATTTATTCCTGAATATGTTACTTCGTGAGCTGCTTTAACGAATTTTTGACCTGCAAAGTCCACCTTATCCACTAGAAACGTCTCAGCACAAGCTCCGTGGTAGCCATCGAAATACACCTGTTGCAATAAACGTGTATGCGGTTATGAAGAAAAGGTATACGATTACTGTCTGCGGACCAACAATGAAAACGAGCGTTTCTTACCGCTACATCGACGGTTATTATGTCCCCGCTTCGTAATTTCGTATTGTCTGGTTTACCGTATGCCACGATATTGTTTATGGATGTAGTTATAGATTTAGGGAAGCGGTTGTATTGAAGGTAAGATAGATATGCTCCTCTTCGGATTATCAATTCGTGAGCATAAGCGTCCATTTTTTCTGTGGTTACACCTGCCTATACGTTAAGAATTGGTAGCTGAATAATATTGATTGCGAAAGATTAGTCGCATTCAGTAAATTTGGAAATTGTCGTACGTACGCGCACATAGGTTCTCAGTTTATCTAAAACTGATCTGGCTATAGAGCAGCTTTTATTTATGGATTCAATGTCGGAGAGATCTTTTATGTAGACGTATTCTGAAGATGAGGGGGCTTTCTCTGCACCTCTATTGAAAACGTAAGGTGGTCGTGGGATGTAATGCGGGACAATTTCGCCCGGTGCTGATGAGCCTGGTTGGACTGTTCGATGACATCGATAAGGTCTGCAAATAATTTGTATTCCATGGCGAAAGTTATAATACACAGTATATATAGGATAAAATGATCGTACTCGCCTACTTCACCTAGATTTAATTTTCTGGTGACGTTTTAAAGCTTAAATTCGTTATAAAATTTTCTACACTTTTGTGGAAAATAATAACCTATTTAGGTACTACCTAACCTATAGGCTATATGTAAATACTTGTGTGAAAAGAATGGTAGCTTACATTGTTACGGTTGACTTGGTTGTCTTCGTGGTTTTAGCTGTTCTCGTTTTTGTAGTCTTTGCTGCTTTTGTTGTTCTTACTGCAAACGTAAAAAGTAGCAAAGACAGGAACATAGAAGTTGAGATATCGATAGACTTGCAAAAAAACATTTCGAATGCAAATAATCTGGTACGTAATTTATCGGTTCAATTTGTGAGGAAAGCAATCATGAACTGCTTATAAAACATTTGAACTTTGGGTGATTATTTCAAATTTTTAATAATTTTGAAACACATTGAGGATAAAAACATCAATCGACGCACAAATTGGGTGATTTTTGAATTCATTGCGTAAGGTAAGACTCTTCAGAAGAGAAGTTCATAATTCATTAGGTACCTTTTGAACAATTTGAAAATTATACTTGCGTCCTACTTAGTAAGTAGGTATGGGATTATGGTTAGTTGCGTTTGTATTTAGAAGTAATGTTGGGGAGGGGGGATGCGCGTTGATTTCGTTCCCTATCTGTTAGTAGGTATCTATTAAAGTGATACGAAGATGTAATTATTGAATATCTATCTATGATTATGATTTATTTGTGAATATTTGATCGATTCTCCGCTAAGTATTATTCTTATTATTTTTTTGAAATGATTTGTGTGTTGAGAGTAAAAAATTATATGTATTTAAAAAAGTTAGATGCGTAGGTATTCAAAGTACTGAATTATGTGACACAGTCTTCATTAGTAGATAGGTAGACGAAATACGTACAAATATGTATTATTCCAAAAAAATCAATTCTTTACAACAATCAAAAATCATATCTTGTATAGTAACATTATATTTCAAAATATTTTTCTGATCGAAAATCACCGGATAGGTAAGATTAAGGCTATTATATCGTAAATCGTCGCGGTCGTGTAAATGTCTAATTAACGTATGTATCGTATACTTCTCCCTCCACTGTACCCAATTTTGCAAGTACAACTCCGTTCGAAGATCTTCGACACCGAACTTACCCTTAGCATCGTGTATCAATTCGGGCCTAGCATCGATCACCTTAAGTTTGGCTTTTTTCCCGGCATTATAGTACCATAAATGAGGATAATATTCTTTGTACTCATTCAGCCAAAGGCGCAGAAATCTAGCATCTTTATGCGCTATCAAAGTCATCGTACCAAATTCTTTCTCATTTATAGTTTCCAATACCATTTCAAAACGTCTAAAGTGGTCCAATTTCTTTACAATGTAGACGTCGTTGTCGATAAATATACCACCGAATCTTTGTAGTAAATCGATTCGAAGAATGTCGCTAGAATGCCAGTCTCTATATTTTTTGTACATTTTAACACCGAATATGGAATCGATCGGTTCGATGGGTTGGAATTCGATGGTTTCGTTAAATTTAGGAAGGCTCTGAAGGTATTTCCAGAATTTACCTGTGAACGAGTCCAGATTCGTGTGGAAAATGATTTTATCCGGCTTTTGGTTCTTGAAAGCTGCCAGTATATTGACCGCATCGATAAAGTTTACTTCCTTTAGTTTATTTCCGTAACGTAGAAAGTGTAAGTAGTTCGGTATAATGTGCTGACCGTCGGCTGAACCGCTGACGTTGTCGAAACCTTCGAACCCCACGTCCAGCTCCTCAGCCCAGTAGTGAGGTGAACAGACAATAAACTCGAGTGGTGAATTGGTGACTTTGCGACGAATATGGCACGTAATCAGGATACCGATTGCGACGAGAATAGTTAAATATCGAACTTGTGGTAAGATACGGACGATTATCCTTGGTTGCATCGAAATCGAGGTGTTTTCGGAGGAGATTTTTGAAAATAGAAATTAATTTTTGTATTTTTCGTTGAAACGATGGAATTATTCGACTGAAAATAGAATAAACCGTACAGATACTTTTGATAACATTTATCGTTCGCGCATTTATCGACGAATTACCTCGTATCATCGTTCAAAATTATTTTTTCATCGTTCTTAGAAAGAAAGGTTTGATACGATTTTTAAAATTAATAGTAAATTTTCCATCTACTTCGTGTCGGAACCAAGATAACACTCTCTCAAAAAGTTACCTGCTAAATTTGATTAGGTACGCACAACCATTAATCGCGATTTTTTAGTATTTTTTTTTTTGTTGCAGGCAAGAATTAACAGCCAACTTAGAAATGTCAAGAAGCACTTTATTGAATATTATGCAAATATGCAGGTAAGCAGCTAATTACCTGTATAATAGTCTTAAACGTGCCTAGACTTAGGTACTGTAACGTGTAGAATTCGCGAGGGCAAAAATAACGAAACACGGCTCACGATAATCGTTTTAATAGATTTTAAATATGATAAACGTTTTAATAGAATTTAAATACAACGTCCTAAATCGGACAACGTTACGAATACGAATAATACTAAGAAAAAAAAATTCGAATTATCTATGACAATAATTCCGCGAAGAGTTTACCTAAATTTCCCTTCGCGGGAAAATGAGCATTGAGTATTTTCATTGGTTATATCGAATCCCACTTATTATCTTAATTTCCTAATTGGTCGAGGGTTTTGGGGAAAGAGGCTAAATCCTCCTATTAATTAAATATGGAAGGTAAAGGTAGCGGTCAGCAGAACTGACACGCGAACCGATACCTTTTTGCAATGTTGCATTTTCATAAAAATGCATTTGGCCCGGAGGCTAACGGTATTTTTTTAGTTCGGAAGCCAACGGTACTTTTATTTAGGTATTTACCTACGTAACAGTACCTTCATGTTTTTAACGTCTTCACAATCACCTACCAAACACATTTTTAGAATTCTCAATCAGTCAAAATTTCGTGTCCTTCATCAGTTATCAAAATAGTATGTTCGAACTGAGCAACTCGGGAACCATCCAAAGTAGTTATTGTCCAATTATCATCACTTATGGTGATACATTCCCATTTACCTTGCCCAATGGCTGGTTCAACTGTGAATATCATCCCTTCTCTCATTTTTTCATCACCTTGCGTGAAGTTATTTTCTAGAAATAACGCAAAAAATCACAAGATGGGAAACATTTTTTCCACTAGGTATTGACTGTAAAATAATGCCTCTACTTAGATGTAGATAATAGAACACTAACCAAATTGAAAAATTTGCGGATATTCGTGCAAAAAACGACCCACTCCGTGTGCTCCGACGCAGGGCAAACTACACAATCCTCTTTTTTGAGCTTCTTGTCCGATTACACGACCTAATAAACGTAATCATTGTCATAGTGGATTTAAGCTAAAGCTATTTTACATGAGTAGATTTCTTTACTAACTTGCTGAATGAGAATTCTGGAGCTTACCTAGTGTACGAAACGATACTCCTGGGCGACAACATTCGATGCCAGCGTGCATCACTTCTCGAGCAGCGGTAACGAGTTTTTGTCCTTCGGGGTCGACATCACCTATTAAAAATGTCCTAGCGCTATCGCCATGATATCCTTTGTAATATACCTGATTGAAAGTCGACCATGTTACTCCAAAAAAATAACAGGTACCCCTACTTGTCTAATGTTGAAAAATTCAGTAACATGAGATCTACATGGTAATCGGTATTCACTTACTGTTACATCGACCGTAATTATATCGCCATTTTGTAGCTTTCTACTGTCTGGTATGCCATGAGCCACGATGTTATTAACTGAAGTGGTAATGGATTTTGGGTAACCATTGTAGTGAAGTGGTGAAGGGTAAGCTCCTACTTGTGTGATCAGTTCGTGTGCGTAACGATCTATTTGGTCGGTACTAATTCCAGCCTGATTTCAAAATAAGTTAGGGTGATACCTAGAAATAGGTACCGAAGTGAACTGAGATTAATATGAAATAAGTAGATGGAGGGGTTAAGAAGAGAATGGTACACCCTACGCACGCGGACGTAGCTTTTTAGTTGGTCTAAAATAGATTTAGCAATGGAACAGCTTTTTTTAATGGCCTTTATTTCACTTTGGTTTTTTATCAAAGTGTAATTTGGAGCTAATTCTATTCCATCATTGAAGACGTAGGGAGGAGGTGAGATATGTGATGGGACTTTTTGGGTTCCAAATGTTGTAGCCGGTAGAACAATATGGTACGGTATCTCAACACTAAAAAATTTACATGATCTTGAAATAGATTACGCATGGAGTATGTGAGAAATCAATCAATCAACTCACCCGTGGATAGAATCGTTCAGAACATGAGAGAAAGCCAACATCAATACAAATAACCATGCTAACATATTTCTGGGAATATGAAGAAATTTAAGAAAAATACCTTCGTTCGTTTGGTTTTTTACAACATATTAAACGAATTAAATTTCTTTATCGTAACTTCGTAAGTTACTCAATGAGTAGGTACGTAATCTAATCAGAATCAGTCTACAAGGTAACATTTAAAAATAATTCTTCCAAAACTTAATCATTTTCAAATACCTAAAAATCTACCTAGTATGAAACAAATTACATACCTATCATTAAAATATATTTGAAGTAATTCTCGGTACAATACGCAACAAAATTTGGTACAAAAGTAGTTGACGAAAAAATTTATGCAGTTAAAATTTCATAGCTAGTATTGGTGATCAAAATTGTATGTTCAAATTGAGCAGCCCTCAGGTTATCAGCTGTGCTTACGGTCCAGCCATCAGATAACAATTCCACTTCTTCAGAACCCTCGCTAATCGCTGGTTCAATCGTGAACACCATTCCAGGTTTCATTACCTCGTCGCGTTCTTCTTCTTCTTCTTCTATCGTATCGTTTACTGTGTGAATATCGTTAGTCAAGGGATTAATATTATCGAATTCTGTGCGGGTTGAATGATTATTGCTACAAAATACGTACGAAAATGATAAATTTCTGGTCTTTCGTGAAAGAATCGGCCAATTCCGTGACCAGCTACTGCAGGTATTACTGAAAGACTGTATCTTTGGGCTGCATAATCAACTTGACGTCCTAACGAAGATAATTATTCGATGACTTACACGAATTCAACGGTGCCACCGGTAATAAAACAACAGTAATTCACAGTACCAATTGTTCGAAACGGTACCCCTGGACGACAGCATTCAATTCCGCAGTATAATGCTTTTCTGGTTGCTTTTATTAGCTGTTTAGCGCGATCGTCTACTTCACCAATCATAAATGTTTCGGCGCAGTCTCCGTGAAATCCTTTGTAATAAACCTGCCCACAAATTGAATAAACGATAAGATATTGAAAATGAACTGAGTTCCCATAAGCTGGCATGTTTCAAAAGTAATAAGCTTACTGTAACGTCAATAGTCACGATGTCTCCGTTTTTCAATTTCCTATCGTCGGGAATACCATGGACGACGACGTTATTTACGGAAGTGCAAATTGATCTTGGGTAACCGTTGAAACCTAGAGGAGATGGATATGCTCCTTTTTTAATAATCAAGTCGTGGGCATACGAATCCAGTTCATCGGTCGTTCTACCAACCTACATGAAGCACAAAAGTTTTGAACGTTGACGCAGGACGCAGTAACGAATGAAGAAATGGAATGTACCACGTACACGAGCATATTGTCCCAGCGCATTTAATACGGATCTAGCCAACGAACAACTGGCTGCAATACCCTTGATTTCTTCAGCAGTTTTAATCAATATTCTGTCAGGCACTCGTTCTTCGCCTCGTTTGGACTTGCTTATGTAAGGAGGACGCAATATGTCAGATGGAACTTGGCGAACACCGGTCGCCAAAGGAACTGGTGTCACTACTTCAAAGACTGAAAAAACTCTGAAATCGAATGGAGTACGTATTAATAGAAAGGTGCGGTGACTGTGAAATCTATGAAAATTTAAATCGATTTCTTTACCCGTCTTTCGGTGTAGCATATTTGCTCTCAAAACGCTCGAGTTTCTTTTCGAAAGTTCGTAGAAATTTTTTCCCCATTAAAAAATACCTTCTCAATTCGTATCCCAAACCGAACCCGCTCATATTTGAGATGGGATTGTCGACTTTTAGAAAAAACGTTCAGGTCATTTTATATATATTCATAGATAGAGAATTTTTTAATGCATTTTGAATTTTGAATTTTGGAATTAGAAGGTTTTGAAAAAAATTATTATCATTTTTATTTTTATTGATAACATTAACGACAGATGTGTAGGTACTGGATGAAGTATTGATTATCAGGTTAGCGGATTTTTTTATTTTTTTTTTCAAACTTTTACTTTATAGTTTATTTTACTTTTATTTATTAGTGCTAATGCTAATTTTCACTTTTCACTTTTTCAGTATGATTTTTTGAAATTTGAGCTCAAAACTATTTTTCATTTTTATTTTTTGAAGTCTGCGTAAGATTTAAGTTAAGCCTAACTTACCTCAGTCTACCATGTTGCAGTGTCAAAGGATAATTTAATGAAGCAATAAATAAAATCATGTACTCATGCATGATTTGATTTTTAACGGAGTAAATGAATTAATTTAATAAATATGAATTTATGTCAATTTTAAGCTGACGTTTTTATTGAAAAATGTTATCTCTTGATAACCTTTTTTGATCTGTTTACTTAATTAAAAACGAATGCTGAAGTATATTATTTCTCTAATTCAAATTGGTAGATTCATGTATTAGGTTCCATATATATTCAAACTGTAAGGAGAAAAAAATGCTTCAACTTTTCAAAATCGACTCCATTTATTTTCATAAAAATTAGAAACTTCATACTTTTATTTAAATTAATTTAAAATCGCACACGAAACAGAAAAATAACTAATATTTATTATGTATGTATGTACTTCATGGATTCGTCTGAAATCGCTTCATTTTGTTAAAATTTCATACCCCTTTTCGGTTATTAAAATTGTATGTTCTACATGTGCAGCTCTAGAATAGTCTTCCGTGGTTATACTCCAATTATCAGCAAAAAGCACTGCATTTCTGGTACCTTCACCGATGGCCGGTTCAATTGTGAATATCATACCGGGCTCCATTAACGTTCCCAAATTCGCACTTTCATCTGTTTGAAAAATAAATGTTGAAAAATGATTTTTTTACATCGTGACTACCTACCTCATTTAAATAAATTCTGTATGGTAGGTATTTTATTCAACTCTATACCATGTACAACGTCTGGTTTCTCGTGAAAATATTGCCCTATTCCGTGACCAAGGACTTGTGGCATTACCACAAAACCTTTCTCTCGAGCTGCTCGTGCGATGGTATGACCTATAAGTAATCAGAAATCATTATCAATTTTGTGTAGAACTGAAATAAATTTTCAAAATAGCCGAACGTGGCCGTAGTACCAATTTTATAAAACGGCACTCCTGGTCCACAACAGTCGATAGCACTTTGCAGTATATTTCTAGTGGCTACTACTAGATTTCTTCCTGCTTCGTCCACTTTACCCACTAAAAATGTTGCAGCACAATCTCCGTGGTATCCTTTGTAGTAAACCTGATCGTAATTTATAAGCACATACGTATCTGAATTTTGAAATCTTTTCGATGTGTATTAAAAATAAAAAATCAAGTTTACGGACAGAAATATCCAACGTTATTATGTCACCGCTTTTCAACGGTCTACTGTCTGGGATACCATGAATCATTACGTTATTCACCGAAGTACAAATTGATTTGGGGAATCCGGTGTAATTTAGAGGAGACGGATATGCCCCTCGATTTATAATGATTTGATGAGCACGAATATCTAGTTCGTCTGTGGTTGTGCCTACCTGCAAAACAGGGAATAGGTAGAAGGTTGAAAAGGCAGTTCCCATTCAAAAATATTTTGTTATTTTTTCTCAAAGGAAAAAAAAGAACTTACACGAACTGCATGTTCCAATATATTTAGCACATCTCTGGCAATAATACAACTCTCTCTTACACCCGCAATCTCGGTGGCATTTTTGATCAAGATTTTTTGCGGAACTTTTTCATCTTTACCACTGTATACATATGCAGGCCTCGGTATATGTTCTGGAACTGTTAAAGGCGGAGAAACTTCCAAAGGAGCAACTGGTTCATATTTTCGTTTAATTACTCTGTAAATGAAGTTTGCGAGGATACGGTTTCGGGTACCTACAATTTATTTGAAGGAACTCACTTTTGCGAAGACCGGTTCCAAAACAAACACGAATATAAAAGAAGAACTATCGATCGCATAAACATGGTTTCAAAACTTGCAGCATTTGGAGTGAAAATATCCGAATTTTTTGCCTCTCCCCCCCGATAATCGTGGCAAAGAAATCTCATAAATTGAATATCTAGGTACTGAATATCATGATTGTAATCTGTAAGAAATTTGATTCATCTCGCGATTAAAGCGTTGCTTGTTACAGTTTGATCTAACAAAATTACGTAGGTCGAAATCTGATACGATCAGTTCAAAAATAGAATAGGTACCTACTTATTATGCTTAGAAATTTCGAATAAGTATGTAGAAAAAAATTTAATTTGTAAAATTTAGGAAAATTATGAGATGCGTGGAAAATACATTTAGAAATTGTATTACACGAATTTACAAAGTTAGTATTCTGTACCCCGTTTCGGTAATCGCGATAGTATGTTCGAACCGAGTCACTCGAGAGTTATCTTTTGTAGCACACGTCCAACCATCGGAAAACATTTTTTCTTCAAAGCCACCTTCTCCAATGGCTGGCCCAATTGTGAATACCATTCCGGGTTCCATTTGTTTCCAATTATCTATGTTGTCTTCGTTTACTGAAATCGATCAATTTCGCTCCATTAATGATCAGAATAGATTATCATCACGTATGTAGGTAACTAACTGAACAAACCATAATGATCGATGGCTGGACGTTCTTGTAAATATTTACCAATCCCGTGACCTGACACCGTTGGTATTATCGTTACTTTTTTCAATTTAGCTTCTCGTTCGAGTCTTTCTCCTGCAAAATTCAATCAAATCTTCGGAAAAATTGTTCTCATCACGCTGAACGAGTCAGATGATGATGCGTTTACCTATTTCTTTAAATCGGGCTCCCGGACGGCAGACTTCGAGTCCAGCATTTAATATACGTCTTGCCGTTTTCACTAAACGTCTGCCTTTTTCGTTTACGGTACCTATATGAAAGGTTTCGCAGCAATCTCCGTGGAAGCCTTTGTAATACACCTGGAGTAGATGTTCAAAATGAGATAGAAAATTGAAACGTTTTCGGTTTGCTAAAGCATCACGTCTGTACATGTATAGGCATACCGATACATCCACTTTGATGATATCCCCGTTATGTAACATCCTATTATCAGGAATTCCATGAATAATGACGTTATTGATCGAAGTACAAATTGATTTTGGATATTTATTATACATCAAAGCAGACGGATATGCTCCTTTTTCTATAATTAATTCGTGAGCGTATGCATCTACTTGTTCAGTGGTTTTTCTGGCCTGTGTATGAAAGTGGTTGAGGTATTAACGAAGTTGACAGTTTTTCTGAGGATTTTAAACTACCTATTTTAATGAACTGTTGAGACTTACGCGAATGAATTTTTTCAAAGCAACCAAAACTTCTCGAGCAATCGCACAGCTGGCAGCAATCGCTTCTACTTCGGTGGCATTTTTTATCTGAATTGCATCGGGGGCGTCTTCGACACCATCCATGATCACGTAAGGGGGACGTTGAATATGGGTTGGTACATATTGAGCTTCGGATACGTTTAAGGGTTTTACTATGTAATATGGTCCCCTCAACTCTTTTATGAAATCACTATCGCAGTTTCAAAAAACCGATAAAAACATAAGGTACTCATCGAAGTAGGTATGGATTCGACTACTCACCTGCGTCTAAAAGTAGGTTGCCAACTCGCGCCGAAATAAACCAACGAAAGAAAAGTTGACGAAAATATGAATAATTGAGTGAACATATTATGCGGGGATAAACATACATCAATATGGTGAGAATTATTTCATATTTAGAATTTACATTTTATCAATGGTAAGGAACCACGTTACCGCATACTTGTGCATGTTGAAAATTCCTTAACGTGATTAAAAGCGATATTGATCAGTGGTTTTGAAGTTGAGAAAGTATGGACGATTGTTGATATGAATTTTTCAAAGAGTTATCACCTTTTTTTCGCGGGTTTTTTCAACTATAGATGGGTAGGTAAAGATAAATCGAGACTAGATATTTTAATAAACTAAATAAAAATGTACAAGACTACATAATGATTTTTTTAGCAAACTACTTCACAGTTACGCATTAAATTCGGCTATCTACTCGAATCTTCTTCATTTAACAATAGAACATAAATTTTCGCGCTAATCGCGATGTACCTATCTTAAATTTTTAAGCTAAATTTACTGAAGTTTCCCAAACTGGAGATTTTTGGCTGATAATAGAAACCTGAAAATTGAAAAAATCTCAAGTTACAAAAATGATTAGTTTTTATATTCATAAATTGCATCAATTTTTACTGTTTGATTGAGAATTCTTCAACGAAGAAATATTTTCTCGACTTTTCAGCGGCAAACTTTCCCTTGAGCATGCTGTTTGTGGTTTTTTAAATGAATTTTCTTTTTCTGTTCTCGCATTTTTTCTCGATTCTTCGATTAACTGAGAAATTGGTCGCCCATTGAAGTAAAAATGACTTCCGTGGTCTGTTTTATATTTTGCAGACAAGTGGATTATTTTTGATTCAAATGTTGAAACGATCTGAAAAAAAATAATGGGCCTATTTAGTTAAATATGTATCTTTAAAATTGGCTTAGAAACCCGGTGTTAGGTATCTATCTAGGTACTATATTACTTAGGTTAGGTACTTGATAATAATATTTATGTAAGTACTTTTTGTTGTTTTTTGAGTTCTTTTTCGTTTTTTAATAAGCTGCCTCCTCTGTTAGCATATTTATTCACACTTTTTGAATTGATCTCCATCTCTGTAAGTTTGGATCGTAAATCAATCCATTTGAAAGCCATTTTGTTCAGTTCTAAAGTTTCCTGGTGTTGTTGTTTTAATCGATTGATTTCTTGTTGATGAGCCATCATTAATTCTTCGTCGAAAATTTCCGAATTGAAAGCCACAAATTGCTCACGTTGTCTTTCACTGACATGACATTCGACCCACAAGTGGATTACTTCTTTACGCATATTCAATACTTCGTGTCGGATTTGCTGTTTCCATAATTTTTGGCAACGATGAACTTCCATTTGAAGCTGTATAAAATAATTCGTAGACAGGCGCGTTGAGAAAAAAAAATTATTAAAAAGAAAACTTCACTTACGCTATTCAAGACATGTTTACGAGTTTGTTTGGTGAAAGTTTGAGATAAAAACTCTTGTCTGGTTTTGACATCGATGGAAAGTTTATCCCATAGATCAGCAATTTTACTTTTCGTTTCTTCGATCGTCTTTTGCTCTTGGTTCCACTGCTCGAGTAGTCTCACCTTCCAGGCATGTAGTGCGTTCAAATTTTCCGCAGTTAAGGTGAATTGAGTACTGAGTGCGCTTTTTTCAAAATCTGACCAAGTGTAGATTTCCATTTCGCTGAGCAAAGTTTTTATTTCGTCGATAATTTGCGAATAGTGAAGTTGACGCTTTTTCTGTAAAATAAAAAAAAAAACAGATAAAGTTAGCCTGGCAGTTGATAAAAAAAATATTGCGAGAAAATAAATTTAGGCAAATACTCTGAGTAGATATAATTTCTGTAAATTTCTTCTACATTTTTCCATTTGTTTTGGAGATAAAATTTCATATTTGTCGTACTTCGTTGACATACCCAGATCAAAGCAAAGTGATTTTTCCTAAAAAAAATCATCAATAAAAATATGCGATTTTACAAAGCTTGATGCTCAACTTGATTTGGCTTACTATTTCCTTAAATTCTTGAAAACGTTCATATCTCTCTTGATACGATATTTGATTATTATGAGATTCATTTTCTTCAGTTTCAGCAGTCTGTGTTTCATTTGAAAATGCCTAAATGATGAACAATTTTCAAGTTGAATTTTTGAAAAAAAGTAGCAATCCGATGCTCTTGATCTATTCACCTGAAGCGAAGTGCATCCTTGTTTGGAAACTATTGACGAATTTTCCATTTTACATAATTTATTTTCATCGCCTGGCGTAATTTCAGAATTACCGCTGTTTAATTCATCTTTTCCAGATTTTTGCTCCACTTTGATTTCTTCCATTTTAAAATTTGATTGTTCAGATATATTGTGAATTTTATTAGCCAAATTGGCGCTAAAACAGAACGGGCATAGGTATTATTGTTAGATAGTGACGTTGAGTTACTGAATATTTCAGCGCTGCATGCTTACCATAATGTTCTAAATAAATCGTCACTCATAATTAATTACGTAAGTCACGATACAAATTGAATTTCGTTTGCAAAATACTCGTAAAATTATAGGTTTTTTTTTTTGTAAATTTGGCAGTAAATTTATTGAAGATTTTGAGCAGGACTTTTCAAAGTAGAATTATTTAGTAAACAATAAAAAAACAACATTTATCATCAATGTGATTGTAATGTAGCAACCACCTGTTTTTCTTTTCAAGTTTTTAATTTTTGCACATGAATTTTTGAAGTTGAACAAACTTCGATTTCGAAGTTTCAATTCCTTCTGAAATTTGGTAAACAGCGGTATTAACGTTTGTATTACAAGTTGGAATGTTGGAATAGAAAATCTATCCAGTTTTCTCTGTCTACATCATGTCACGAAACAATGAAAACAACAGAGATGGAGAATGTTATTCTTCCATGAGAAAAGAAAAAAAAATATTGGAAAGTGAGGTGATTATAACTTCGCAATTTCTCTCATTTTCGTATATTTTATCTTGACCATTTTTATTCATCAGATCTGTACTCTGTAATTTCATTTCGTTCAGTTGAAATATCGATGAGTTCTTAATTTAAACTTCATTCCTGTGTTATATAAAGTTATTTCGTGCAATTTTCGTTGTGAAGTTCGAGGTTGAATTTCTCATCGAAATGAGAAAGTTTTTCATTATGAACTTTGATTCATCTATGTGGACGGAGTACGCTGATTTTCATAATACTATGTTCTAAAGGGCATTTCAATAGAAACAGAATACTTTTCAAGGTAAATATTGAAGATTTAGCTACGTTATCAGTTATTGATAACGTTTCCTGTACTGAACAAGTGTAAGTAATTATTTTTAGTAAACAGGAAACACCTTTCGATAAAGTAATGTATCCGTTTTAGTGTTAGAAAAAATGTCCAGCTCAGATCCGGTCAGTGGAACGTCCACCGAGATGGTACACGAAAATGAAGATAGATCTTACAATTCTGCTCCGTGGAATCGTCTTTTCGATTGGATTCATTGTATCTGCGTCGTAACATTCGATTTGGAACTCGGGCAAGCGATGGAGGTACATATACATACGAAAAACACTACCTACTTTTTCTGAAGGATGCAGATAACTTGGTTCTAACATATCTCTGTTATTATTTTTGCAGGAAGTTTATCCGCCAAATGTAATACTCACCGAAGAAGATAAAACTAATATATGCTATTTGGCATTTCCGGACTCGAATTCTAGTTGCATGGGTGATACTCAGTTTCACATTAGAATAAAGCAATCCTCAAGGGCTTCCAAACTGACTCAGTCTCATATTACCTATAACAATAGATGCCCTATATTTTTAAGAATTAATCCTCACTATTACTTCGGATTTGTTTACTTCAGGCAGATTAAAGATCAAAGTTTACCTAGAGGATATTTTCAAAAAGTGAGTCATTCGCGTGACCTAACGGTCATTTATATCTGATACGATGACTTCATAGGTAATTAATCATTTTGCAATTATCTCTAGAGTGTTATTGTAATATCCCGATTGCCATTCATCAGCCTCTTTACTGAGGTTTGTAGTATAATAGCTCCGGAGTATTTCGATAACGGATTGAAGAGCATAGAAGCAGCATGCCACGAAATAAACAGATGGCAAGCTCCATTACCTGGCGATTCCTTGAAATTGCCTTTATTCGGACATGTCATTCAGGTACGCTTCATAGATGGGCCGATTATCGGAGGCGCCAGCTGAAAATTAATATTATTAATTTGCATATTATTTATTCATAGAGTCAGATACCAAGAGATTTTACCGTAAATAATCTGTCATCGAATTCGATATCATTCAGTAGCTACTCCGTGTCTACGTTATACCCGTCAATTAACGACTTGAATATGTTCGAGTCGTTATCCTACGTCATTTCTCATATTCACGTCTTATGGGAATTGGTGCTAACTGGTGAACCTTTGGTGGTACTCGCACCTTCTCCGGAATACTGCTCACGACTTGTACAAGCCTTAGTGAGGTGTGTTATAGTTCCATCGATGAAGATACAAGTAATCTTTGATTTCAATTTTTTTTTCTTATTTCAGTATGATTTTTCCGCTGATGTACAACGCCGATTATCGGCCCTACTTTACTATCCACGACAGTGAATTCAAGGACTTCATGACCAAAACAAGAAGCCCTCCTTCGGTAATCCTAGGCGTGACCAATCCATTTTTTGGAAAAACTTTGCAACATTGGCCGCATATCATTCGATTATCGGAGAATATTACCTCGTCAAAAACAGGTCTGTTGTTAACCCTGAACCTTTTTTTCACCGTTGCTTACTATGATGTTGCGCAGGTTAATTTAACTTTGAAATGCAACAGTTTCAGTTGGCAAGCAGAAACTTCGCAAGAGTGGAAATTCTACTTTATTTGACGCCAAAACCGGAGTTTATACTCATTACAAGCCATTCCTCAATAAGGATAAGTTAGTCATTAGGAAGTTAATCAAAGGATTACAGATGAAAAGACCGAGTGAAGTGCAGTCGGCCATCCTCAGGAGACATTTATTAGAATTAACTCAAAGTTTTATGATACCTTTGGAAAGGTACATGTCCACGTTGATGCCACTCAAGAAAAACATATCCCCATTAAAAGTGAGTTTTACAGAGGGTGCAGCTAAGAAATTGTATGATTTATGTAATTTTAATGCGTTGTAGGCTGCTCCGCATCCGTTACCGTTTAATCCGGACGACTTTATTGCATCGTTGGATATCTCAGGTCCTCAACTCACGTCTACGATTAAAGGCAATTGGGAAGGTCTGTACAGGAAATTTTTCAGATCGTTGAATTTCAGCGGTTGGTATCATACTCGATATCAAGCGATGCATAAAAAATTGAAAGCTCTTCATTTAGAAGCCTTGTCTCACATGGTAAGTCTAAATACCTACTACGATCAAATCGAAAAGCTAATTTGAGTCTGAAATAACTCATTCCTGTTTATAGAATATTCAAGAATGGCTCCAAGGTAAAGAAGAAGTAGAAATAGTCGATATGATATTGAAAATCAAGACAAAAATCGACGAAATCGATGGCGAAAATTTACCACTGAATGAGATAATTCAAATACAACTGAAAAATAGACTGAACGATATCATTCTATCTTTACCGGATGATCTCCGAAACATAATTAACATCAGTTGACAAATGTATTATTCGTTTCGTCTCGATTGATTCCATGAGATTGGTTCAAGGGGACGCTATGGCCAGTAAATGTCACGTCTGTGGGATGAGTGAGAATATTGATGATTGCAAGATGATGAAGTCTGACTTGGTTTGTATGCGAAAATGTTACTTAACTCATTTTTATAGCTGTATAGCGCTATGTATATTCAGGTTTTGTTCGATGTTTTACTCAGATTTTATATTTATTTTTTAGAAATAAAACAACAACTCAGTACGGTATTGTAATTTTCATTTTAATTCATCGTAAGGCCATGTAGAAAGGTACGGTAAGTAGACGTACCATGGCTGCATTGTGTATTATTTTAAGATGGAATTATTGTATTTTTTCGCTGGTTGCGAGTATTGACATCTGTGACTAAATTTAAGATTTTTCCTGTTTTTTAACGCGGTTTGTAATTTTTGAAATACATGTTTTAATTAAAAACTGTGTTTTAAATTAATAATTTGTTATTACCAAGTTGAAGCCTTTAAATGGGTTTTAGCGATTGGATTTATCAAGTGGTGATAAGACAAAAACATAATCATTTTGTTCAATTTTATTGTTTTACAAAAAAGAAAATGTAAAATGACCGCTAGCAGCTAGCGCACCTAGTCTTTGAAATTCTTTGGAAATTGGCGATACTTAGCTCATTATAATGCGTACTATTGAAAAAAATTATTTATCAAACTAGGTAATACTAATATTGCGAAAGTTGATAAATGCACTGATGATTTTACAAATTGTTACACAGACTTGTGAAAATTAGAAAGGTAATGAAATTGTAGAAATGATTGTGTAATATTGTCAAGGAAAATTTATGAGCGCGATTGTGAAAACAAGAGGAGAATTTTCGCATTTTTAAACTGCTAAAAAATTAGCACGTTGATATAATTTCATACTCGATGTTGTTTTTGTTCACAATTTACATAATACACAATGAGCACTTGAAAATCTGTCGACGGTTTCTGTCCACAGCGAAATTCAATATTCGCCTATCTTTCGTTCCTTTGTTATGCTACTATTGCTTTGGAAATTGACACAAAATAATCGATTTTGTAACCAGGAATACATCACCATAAAGGTGGTACTTCAATATTCAATTTGTTGCCAAATTGTGTCTAGAAAGTGAACCGATATTTAATGGAAGCATTGAATTAATAAAGTTCATCACCAGGAGAATATAACCCGAGAGTTGATACTTGATATCGATCTGTAGGTAATCGTGGTAGAACCTCTGACGTCGCGCGTTTGTAATTTTTCCGCGAAACGAATGCGAATTCAAAATATTCCATCGTTTACGTCTGATCGCCTCGGTGTCTTACATGGAGAATATAACTTGTGCAGAGGTTTTTTCAATACCGTTGATTGAGTATTTAACGTGGTACATTCCATAATGACGAATCAAAGGAGTGAATATTTGCTCGTATATTTCCTCACTAAGAGAATATACCAGAATAGATGGTTCGTTCGTGAAATTTTTCACCATATTCAAAGCGAAGGCTTTTTTGGAATTATGAAAAATTAACGTGGTTCAATGAAATTCAAATTTCGTCAATTTTTGTATCAAGAGAATAGCAAATGCAGAGGTGTCTTGGTGTCGAAGGGTAATTCTACGTGGTTGGAAAAACCCGCGGGTGGTATGTTCGGTGTGAACTATGAAGAGAGTATGGTAGATTCAAAAGTGCATGATGTGGTATGAGGATGATCTTTCAACTTTGGCGAATAAAATTAGCAAATGCGAACGCTGCTTGTATTTTTAAACGTTATAGGTACCTAATTGTGAAATTACACATAATTGATACCTAGGTACTTGATGTACAATTGCGCATGCCAAGGTACACATGTAAACTAATGCGTTGACTGATATTAAATAGTGGGTAATAGTAATTTATTAATAAGGGTAGTAGAGTATCTATGTGAAGTACTGTTTGGGTGCAAAATTTACTAGGTGCGAAGTTTCTAAAATGTTCATTTTTTAGATATGGATTTTGGGGCACTATTAGGCCAAAACCAACCAAGTGCCATTAAAAAAAAATGAATTCATGATATTGCAGGATTGCTCTCGTTGTGGAGAACCTTTCAAAAATGAAAATCATTTCAACGTTGGATTAAAACTTTACAGAACTTTATCCTGTTGAAATAATTTTCACTTCTATTTTAAAAATGTTCTCCACGACTCCACGTCAAGATGTAGACGTATCTATCCTGCAAGCAATACCATGAAATAATTTCATTTTTTTAAAAAAGTAGCGCTCGGTCTATTGAATAGAATTACCTGCCTACTTAATATTCAGTTTTCTTGAAAAAATCATTTTTCTCAAGTATGTTCTTTTTCAATTAATATTTTGATTGTTTCATTATTAAAAAAAAAAAAAGAAATGTATCAAATGTTACACGATAGGTTGGTGTTTTTCCCGTTTACCTACATAACGATTAGCGCCACTAGCGGCAGATCACCGTACTGCTTAGCTAATCATTCACCTGACCGTTGTATACAATCGTCTCTACTCTGTAATTTCCTGTTTGAAAATTGTTCTTGTCTGCTGGTGGAGTGTCGAGTCTTCTGTCTTCATGTTATTAGCTTACCCGTGGTTTTTTGTTTTATGAACTTGAAGTGAGAAGGAGTGGTTATGTGGAATGTTGTTTTAGCATTATCGTCGATAATAGCTAATTTGTTCGCGATACGGTGTAATTTTTTTATTGTAAATTTTCGATACGGTTGCTGCATCACCAATAATGTCAAACGATACGTTGGACAGTAAATACAAGATTCGCCTTTGTCACATCCTAAAATGCGATAATTTTGACGGCTACGGATTCAACTTACATTCGGAAAAAGGCAAACCCGGACAGTATATTGGTAAAGTAGACGAAGGATCTCCGGCCGAAGCAGCAGGATTAAAAGAAGGCGATCGTATCATCGAAGTAAACGGTGTCAATATATCCAATGAAAATCATAAACAAGTCGTCCAAAGGATTAAAAGCGTACCAGACGAGACAAAACTTTTAGTCGTAGACAGCGAAGCTGATAATTATTTTAAATCAAAAAATGTCATCATTAAAAGCAACCACGAAAGTGTTGTTTACCTACGTACCATCAGCTCTAAAGTATCTTATATGAATGGTAAAAATAATAACGATTTGCAATCGCCTATATCCGGCAAAAATGGATCGTATTTTGATATAGAGGTACGTTGATATCATTATTTTTCCCTCGGTTTTCTTGCGCTCTTTTCACCCTTATTGATTTTTGACACTTGTTGCTTTCTCGTAGCGTGCGTCAGATTAAAGTATCTACTCGCTTTAATCTCTTCTACGGTTTATTTACTTTATCATCGTTCAATTTCAATACTTAATCCCAATCTTCGACTCGTTAAATTTTTTAATTCCCATTTTACGATTATCTCGAATGATAGTGCGTCGCGAATAATCGCGAATTGCATTGTTGAAAAAAAAAAAAATGAAAAGTAACTATATGTAAGAGAGAAAAAAAAACTTCAAACTATCCTTTTTCTGCGGTTTACCATGATTAACTGGTTTCTTGCACAATAAAAATGACTTAATTTACAATTTATTAAAATGACATAGTAATTAAACGTATTACAAAATCGCGTGGTGGAAGGATTTAACTCTCTTTGTGAATGAGTACTCATGCTCGACCTTGTAAAATACTATCGATTGTTGTATGAAATTTTTTTTCCCTAAATTTAAATCCTAACATGTCATCAGTATTATAGAGTTTTTTCCTAGTCAGTCAATCATTGCCTCTGTAATGTAAGATACCTGTTCCGAGTTACGGGTCATTGTATGCCCCAGAGTTCCTTCGCCGATTTTAGTATTGCTCGACGCAGTCATAACGGTCGTGTACGCATTTGTTTTCGTAGAAATATCTACGGACTTGTTTTATGTCCTTTTAATTAGATTTATCGATCACAATACGTCGCACAGATGTTCGACATCTGTACCAATGGCGGATTTTTTTCACCCTACGAATTGACCTTTCTTCAGTTAATTGTATTTATAGATTTTGCATATAGAACAAGGGTTATAATAAGTTTACCTACTGACCTTGATGGAAGAAGAAAAATTCTTCGTGCCTTTCTCCTTCTACACGACACTTTGCACTTTGCAACTACACACCGAGTAATAAGATATTTGCACCTTTCGTGCCTCCAACTCCGCACACTGATTCTATTTAAATAATATACTCAAGTATTTAGAAAAGAAGGAAAAATACTACCTAACGGAATCACAACGCGTGTACGAAAAAAAAATCGAAATTTACAACCTGTTTCGAAATTTCATAATTAGTACTCATGGCTTTAAACAAAAAATTACCAACCACGAAGCTGTAATTATCGACTAATAGATCGTTTTACAGCTCAAGCAAAACCCATCATACGTTTTCTCACGCATCAATTGAAAATTCATGTCTAGCTCCAGCTACACTCTATGCACTTGCATGTAAGAAAAACCGATCACCTCTTTGTGAGCAAACATTTGTATAGCTTTTTGTCTCAAACTAAGTCACGTTTTTTCTCTTCTTTTTTACGTTATTTCTATGTGCATATGTAATAGCACACGTGTTATGTGTACTCGTATATTACAAGAAAGGATTTCACCGGTTTGTAATATGTTTGTTACGTGTTCATGTGTTTCAGAATAACGGCGAAAAAACTTCTTCCAAAGGTAGTAGTACAGCAACGACGCCATCTAGTGATAGGAAAACAAGCCAAGGCTCGAGCCCCGAGCCCCATCTTGATCTTAATGAGGTGAGAATTTAATTCGCGAAATTAACCCTTTCAATCCCGGGAAGAAACTGACGGTTACTTTTTGAAAATTTTTATGCGACGGAGATCTATATGCTGGAGTAAAAAAAATTGTTGATTTTTTTTTT
>FIZT01026635.1:0-12825 GCA_900065295.1 Paracoccus marginatus | reverse complement strand
TTTTTTCCCTCGATGATGTTTACTACCTGAAACCGACGATTCAAAGTTTCAATCCACGTTTTTTGGTAGTAAACATCATCGAGGAAAAAAACTGATAACGAAATCGTGTTCAACGAGTCAATTTACCCCTCTATACACCTTTATCGCGACCGCTTTGCCCAAAATTCACAAAATTGAATTTTCACCTTGTGAAGTTTCGACAGGCAACAAGGGTGAATATTGGTCGAATGGAAATTCCAATACTAGATTCGGTTTCTACGGATCAAATTACCCCTATGCCCAAATTTTTTTTTTTGGAGTCCTTCATAATGTCTGATGGTTAATTTTGAAAAGTAGCTCTTAGGCAGATTCACCCATCTTGAACGCGGGTACCCTTTTAGAAACAAAGACAAATTTCATTTTTTTTCATTTAAAAAATTTAAAAACAAAAAAATTCGTATCCGATCAATTTTTAGAACGAATTGTGCCTAAGAAAAAAAATGAAAAAAGAAATTGGTTCCTTTCCTAAAAATCGTCCCCAATTTTAAAAATATTTCTAAAAAAAATTTGAAAAAAATCTCAGATTGTCTCTGAATACGAAAGTGAGGCAATATCATCGTCTCACATTGTCTCGCTTAAATTCTGCCTACTTTTTCGGTTTTCATTGACCTTCAGGTTGCTTAAAAACGCATGTGCCTAACGAAATAATGTTATTTCAACTTTTTTTGAAATGAGAAAACCACGCTGCTCTGCCTGAGATGTAAAAGTATAGGCAACTTTTCATACTTTACGCGAGAAAAATATTTTTTTCCGACATCCACCTTGAATTTCTTCTAAAATCTCCTCTCGTATGAGACACCAAAGATAATGCTCAACTGCTAATTAAGTACGTAGACGTACGTGACATTGTTTCATTATACGAGTACTTACTATATTTTCTGGTAATTCAATCCTATCGTACGTTAGTGATTCTAATGCCTGTGACTGATTGCCTATACTTAGTACTACTCATGATTCATTTATGAGAATTGGAAACGTTTAAATTATAAATTTTTCTCCTTCAAAAAAATGATTGAATTCTCGAAAAAATGATTCAGATCCGGTTAACGACCATCACCTTCCGGTTTCCATTGACCCCCCCCCCCCCCCTCCCCGTAAATGAATTTGCATACTCATTCGTAATTTCTACGTAAAAACTCAACTAAGAAAAACTATATGACTAATAAATGGCAAGAAGAAAGAGGAACAAAAAAACTAATTCAACAAAGCTAATTATTATTTCCCGCAATACACGAAGGTACAAATTGTATACTCGGTATACGCTGTTCGTCGTCGTCGTCGTCGTACATACAATACTCGTAGCAACGGTGCTGAAACGAAAACTACAGTACGATGGTATAGTGCATACATATATCTGTTGGAGTTGTGAAAATTACTTTACAGTCGAGTCAGCCAAATAATACCAGCGTTAATTTATTGCAACTAGTTAAAAATTCAATAATAGTTGGTCGGACGAGTTATTTTTCAAGAGCCAGCGCGAAGGGAGAACCAACGACACGAGACGCGACTCGCAAAATAGCACCGAACGATATTTTCTCACGTAATAATAATTAATATAATTAATAAAAACGCTTCATCTATATTCATAATTAACGAAATCAAACGATTCACCGGGGTGAGCGGTATACGATATAGGGTAGCACGTTTCGTTCAGCTATGTATATCTAGGTAAATCTGACTATACGAAAACGTATAAAATTAGATATCTACTCGTAGAATGCTATACATAGAAGGGCTGGGTACACGAGGGGTAGATAGCGCGATATTATTACCAATAGTCACGAAGTTTTTTTTTTTTACCCATTTCGCATTTCACTCGCGAACTAATTTAATCGTATAGCGTTTTAATAATTGTGGCGAATAGATTAAACTTGGGAGGGAGGAGGAGAAAAAAAGGCGTTATAACACTTGGTACGTTGAAGACCGGAGACCGCGAAGAAGAAGAGCCAAATGTAGCGCGATGTAATAATTGAAATGGATAAGTTTTTTTTTTTTTTGGTTTTTTATTGAAATAAGTCACGGCAAAATTTACGAGTGCATCGAGCTAACGTAAAAGTTATCGATGAGCTTTGGCGCTTCGGCGAATGTAGCCACTTCCAACGTCGATACCTACTTATTTTGAAATTATATTCCAAGTTGCATTTACGTTCGAGCGCATGCAGCGTGTATTCGTTTTATTTTTCTCAAGCTTTGGATTTGATTTTTTGTATTTTTTTTAATACCATTTCCGCCAACAACATCCTCGTTTTTTACGTAGCACGTGTTTCGAATGCAAGTGCATTTCGGAGTGGAGTTTGTTTTTTTTTTTTTTTACCAAACTTGAGACTTTACGATGGTGGATTCTGAACTGAGCTGGCGTGTGTGAGGATCATTAAAAGAGTATGCGGCAATTATCAATATTCTAACTGTGGAGAATGAGTCGCGTTGTGTTTCTAATTTCAATTGTAAGTGTATTAAGTTCTTCCTAATTGTGTAGTGAAGTCGAACGTGGTGCAATTTTTGGGACAAAATTGTAGAAATTCGCTTTAAAAAAATGTTTTGAAAGTTGAAAAACATGATGTTGTTGTTGTTGAGGAATATGTTCTGAACGGTTTTTAATAAATTCTATAAAATTGTAAAAAATTTTGAAAAATGTAAAAAAAAAAATTCAAACGAGTAATTTATCATTTTCGTGATTTTTTTCAAAAAAGCTCCTCTTTCTCTTCCTGCATGAGGTCTTTCCATCGGTCAATTGGGATCGACCATGGTATCAAATTGTAGGAAATTTTATTCTTATTACTTTTATTCATATCCATTTTTCTCGTAAGTGTAACGGTTTCGCCGTTATTCGCGAAAAACTTGATTGTGAACACGCTGGACTCCTCCTTCACACCTCAACAAAAAATGTCAGTCCTGGATATGCACTTTCTGGATTTTTATTGCTTCCCAGGTGCTCTACCTGAACCATTAGCGGATCCGATTTTTTTTTGAGGGCACAAATGGCCGAACTTGGGTCGAGATGGCAAAAGGATTGAATAATTTTCTTTTGGAATAAAAATTGAGGAGGCGAAGAGGGGGCTCAACTCAACTTTTTCATTTTGCGAATTTTTAAATGTTGAATTTTCTAGTTCTCACTATTTTTTTTTTCAATGTTTAGGTTTTAAAGAATTTTCAATTTTTACAAAATTTCTCATTTTTACTGAATTTTTTCATTTTCACAGAATTTTCTATTTTTACAGAATTTTTCATTCTTACAAAATTTTTTATTTTCACAAAATTTTTCTTTTTGGCAAAATTTTTAATTTTTACAGAATTTTCTATTTTTATAGAATTTTCTATTTTTACAGAATTTTTCACTTTCACTCTATTTTAATTTTTTTTTTAATTTTTACAGAATTTTTAATTTTTATAAAATTTTATATTTTTAAAATTTTCCATTTTCCCAGTAAAAATTTTTTGAAGAAATTTTTTTTGGTGAAACCGAGTTGGTTCCCAGACGCCAAAAAGTGATAAGAGTGGGTAACCGAATTGGTTCCTATGTTTTCCCCTCTCGAGTACCGAATTGGTGCCCATCGCGTATCAGATCACTTTCTCTCCCAATATCATTTTCCTTCTCATTTTACACAGATAGATAAGGGAGCTCCCTGAGGTGTTAACCACCAAATGAAAAAAAAATTTAACAGGACTCTAGGGCATCACGAGAAAACCCCACAACCAAGATTTGAGCTTCAGAAGTGAACTTGTGCGGGAGTGATTTTTCAAATCTGGAACCCCTCTTAGCTCCCTCTCAAGTTGACTTGAAGGGCTCAAATTTTGGTGGTAGGGTTTTCTCAAGATGCCCAACAAACCTCTGAAAAAAATTTCTAATTTTTTTTCTATTTGACGTTTTTGTATTTTTTATTCTTAGGTGTATTGGGTGATTTTTTGAAATTCAACCCCTGGCAAGTCCCTTCTAAGATCATTTCAGGAGCTCAAATTTTGGCGGTGGAGTTTCCTCGCTTGCGGGAAGCAATTCGGTACTCGAGGGGAAAAAATGGGAACCAATTCGGTGTAAAAAGGCGTGGAGGGAACCAATTCGGTAACAGCCATTTTTTGAATCGCTTTGAAAAATTGATTGAGCCTAAAACTTTTCAAAAAAAGAGTATGGCCGACTCAGACTCACCTTTAGATCTGCCTATGCTGAACATGCAAGGTTGTTCTAGTATTCGAAAAGATCTGAAAAAAATCACAGCTTTCTCCTTTAGTAGCTCTATCCACGTTCCAAGTTTAAGAAAAGTCGGTTGAAAACTGGCGGAAATAGCTTTTTTATTTTTTACTTTTCAAAATTGAATATATTTCGAGGCTCCAAGGGATAGGATGGAAAATCGCTCCTGGGTTCAAAAATCATATTTTATTGAGACAAACCGAATGACAAAATTCAAATAAATAAATAAATAAATAAATAAAAAACTTTTATATCCATTAAACAGTGAAAAGCGTCTTCGAAAAAAATTTTATCGTTGAAAGATGACATTTTTTGGAAAAATTTTGAAGTCGAAAAAAAAGTTGTTTTCGAACAATAATTAGAAAAATAAAATTCTTTATCAATATCAAACGCTGATCAGTGACTTCTTTTTTGGGAAAAGTGAGTTGATTTGAATTTTGAAAATTGAACTCTTCGTTGGGTCAATATTTGGAGGGGGGGGGGGGGTCCTTGAAATTATGTGAAGTGAGCAAAGCATGAACGAATATTTTAGGAGAAATGAAAAAATCGCAATTTTGGTGGATCGCTGCTTCCACGGAGGGTTGTCAAAATTTTGAAAAATTGTATCATAAAATTTTCTCTACCACTTTATTCTTCAACAACTCCTCTTTCCCCTCCTTACCCGAACATATTCCCATTTCACCGTCAATCATGCCGAAATTAAGTTACACAATTTTGACATTAATCCGTCGTGAAAATGAACCAAACTGCGGAGGTGGTGAAACTAATCCGATAATTCATTCGCTTCGGCTTCTTCGCCAGACGAAGCGAACAACTTCCTACGCTACCGAAAACAAGAAATTTGCGGTTTCTGTGGTAGTTCATTTTTCGTCTCATCGAGACGAGAGAACAGAACTTTTTCCATAATAGAATTTCACATACATAGTGAATTCATGTACCGCGTGAATTTCAGCTATATGTAATGGGTCTACTGGCATGGCACCGCGTACTCGTCTCTGATTAGCGTGTATTTGCTAAAAACGACTAGACTGAAGAGTTTTTTTTTTTTTATCAAGTCGAGAGGCGCGTAGATAAAATACGAGTATGTTTGGAATGGAGTTCGACATGGGACATGGAGTATGTTTCTCGCACCATTAGCGAATCGCAAATCCACTTTGTCGCTTATAAAATGTTTCAAACTAGTTTTTAAAAATTCCTCGATGCGTTTTTTTTTAATTTTCTTACTTTTTCGACTCGTTTTTGCAACATGTGCGAAGAATAATTTATACGAGACCGATTGCTTGCAACCTTGCAACACGTGTGCGTAAGAGCTCGTATGTCCGTAAGAATATTCGATTTTTTTTAAAATGCAAGTTGAAAATAATGGAAGAAACAACGTTGGGGATGAAATTAGCATCTTCGAAGCGAATTTTAAATGTTTTAATTTTGAGAAAAAAATTGTACGAGTGCGTCAGACGTAAAGTGAGGTTGAGATACCGAAGGAGGAAAATAATATAACACGAAAATTAACTTTTTTAATTAAATTTGAAAGTAAAATTCAAAAATCTAAAAATACTTATCATATACTCACAACCCTAAAAATTAACATGTACCTAGCGTAGTACTTAATTCAAAATTTGAAACTGATCACCAATCCGAGACGATTCGACGTTTATTTTTAGGAAACACTTTTGAAGGGGCGGGGCGGGGGGATAAAATTTTCATTTTCAGTACACAGTTGATACGCTGTCCACGTCTTTGAAACCTGATGTAGAAGTGCTGCCACTGCGAGGCTTACCCAAATCCGCGCTCAGTCTCGACCTGCCATAATGATCGACAAATGTCTCGTCATCGATAAGCAAATACTTCCCATTGTAGACGCAATAGCACGTGAGAACGAGGATGAAAAAAAAAACAAATAATAAGGCGAGCGCGATAAAGAAATTATAAAAATTCCACACTAATGGCTCTCCATCTTCTTCTTTTGGGCTACTTTGAGTGGTCGCGTATTCTTCATTTGTCGTCGGGTCGAATTCGGTTTGGTCTTGAGATGAGATGGTGGTTGGTTGAGCGGCCGCCGTCCATATTAAAAGGAACGTCGCGATGAGGAACAAGTGGCTGGTCGCCGGCAGCAAACGACACGGTTTATCACAGTTTTTATTAAACATCGCGCGGTGCACTTCACGAAAAAATGTATACGACTTTACTCGAAATTTAGCGTTATCGAATTGGTAATTTTTCACGTATTTCTATTTCCTAAAAATATACTCGTCATGGTTTTGTTGGATATTTTACAGAAAATTAACGCGAGATTATTTTGATAGTGTGTAATGATTTAACCTTCTCTTCGCGAAGTAACGATTGAAATATAGTACCTACTATATTTGTTTAGTGCGTAGATTTCGTAGGATTGTGTTAGATGTAAAAATACCGACGTGTAGCCGTAGCGTTATGAAACGAAAATAATGTATCTAGTCTTCGTAATGTTGTGAAACTTGTTTTTTTTTTCCCATGGCACGCCAGCGGTTGTAAGAGTGTAGGAAGCAGTTTAGGATTATTTAGAAAGTCTCGATGCCGTTTCATAATACATCCAACAAGATGCATTTTGGTGAAGAAGAAGAAGGAATTTTCAAAAAATTATCGAACTTCGAAAATTGATGAATAAAAAATTGAC
This sequence comes from Paracoccus marginatus, assembly GCA_900065295.1. NCBI lineage: Eukaryota > Metazoa > Arthropoda > Insecta > Hemiptera > Pseudococcidae > Paracoccus > Paracoccus marginatus. The sequence continues at coordinate 5,950 of FIZT01026635.1, read as the reverse complement.
TATCCAGAATAACGGGTATAAATTATGAAAAATTGATAATCCCTTAGCACCTGTTAAATTTTGAGTAATGAAGAGTGAAAAATTGATGAATTTTTACCCACGATAAGTTCTGAGAAAAATTGACAAATTTTGGAAATCAGCAAACTTTGATGATTAACAAATTTTGAAAAAATAACACATTCTAAATATTTTCAAATTTTGAAAAGTTAGTGAATTTAGAAAATTGACATGGTAAATTATCACATTTTGGTGAATTGACAAATTTTGAAAAATTGACGAATTTCAAAAAACTGACGAATTTCAAAAAACTGACAAATTTTAAAAAATTGACAAATTTTTAAAATTAAATTTTTAAAAATTGACGAATTTTAAAAAAATAACAAATTTCAAAAAAATGACAAATTTTGGAAATCAGCAAACTTTGATGATCAACAAATTTTGATGATTCACAAATTTTGAAGAATTGACGCATTCTAAAAAATTTTCAAATTTTGAAGAGCTAGTGAATTCAGAAAATTGACATGGTAATCACATTTTGGTGAATTGACGAATTTTAAAAAATTGACAAATTTCAGAAAACTGACAAATTTCAAAAAATTGACAAATTTTAAAATATTGACAAATTTTAAAAAATTGACACATTTTAAAAAATTGACGAATTTCAAGAAACTGACAAATTTTAAAAAATTGACGAATTTCAAAAAATTGACCAATTTTGGAAATCAGCAAACTTTGATGATTAACAAATTTTGAAGAATTAACGCATTCTAAAAAATTTTCAAATTTTGAAAAGCTAGTGAATTCAGATGGTAATCACATTTTGGTGAATTGACGAATTTTAAAAAATTGACAAATTTCAAAAAACTGACAAATTTTAAAAAATTGACGAAGTTCAAAATATTGACAAATTTTAAAAAATTTACGAATTCGAAAAAATGTTGAAAATTGACAAATTTTGAATGATTGAAGAGGAATAAGCAAGTTTTAAAAATTGCCAATGTCCAAAAAATCAACAAATTTTGGGAAATTAAAAATTGAATAACTGACTAATTTTGGAACTTTAGCTTTTGGTCTTGGATATCTGTCGTTCTATAACATTAATTGCAACCAAAATTTGATCAGATCTTAGCGTACGTAAATTTTCGGCTGATTTTCAATTCTACGTTGTTAATCGACGAGAAAAGGACTGCGAATAATTGTACAATAAGAGAAGTGGTGTCTGCCTGCCATAGCAGTCCACTAAAAAACGATGAAAAATAAAACCATTCAAAATTAGTTTTTATTCGATACGTTTATAAGATGAATTAAAAATAACCATGCGGAAAAATATTGAAAAATAAATGAATTCTAAAATCAACTCTCGCCCGCCACTCCTTCTACTTACTTCTTCTCGACTAGTTTGACACTCGCCGAGTACTTCTTACCGGACACGATGCTCTCGCATTCGTAAGTACCAAAGTCATCGGCAACCAGTTTTTTAAAATTCAAAGTCGTCGCAGTGATCTTGTTCTGTTTATTGGTATACTTGACTACGGTTCGATGTTCATCGCTTTTCAACTTGGTGCCATTTTTAGACCACGTCACCGACGACGGATTTTTCGACAAGTCACATCTTAAAATAACATTGGAACCGAGAGCTTCCTTGACTTCGGCGTGCGAGGCCTCTACCGGAGGCGGACCCTTTTTATCGCTCAGCTTTATAACGGCTGATATAATTTTACCGGACACGTTGGCGCTACATTCGTACGAACCGTAGTCGGCTTGCTCGATTGATTTGATATTCAAAGTAGTAGCGCGGAATTTATCAGTCGACGATCTGATTATTTCGTGACGATCGCCTGTTTTTACTGGAGCGCCGTTTTTCAGCCAGTTGATGGATGTGGAGTGTTTGGGCATTAGGCACTTCAACGAAGCGCTCGAATTTAGGTTTTGTTTGACGACTTTTTCCACAGGTCTCACCACCGAGTCTTTCTTACGTTCTACTAATTTAATACTCTCCGAGTAATTTTTACCCGATATCGTGGCGTGGCAAACGTATTCTCCGTAGTCGGCGGCTTCCAAAGATTTGATTTTTAGGGATGTCGAACGAGAGGTGATGTTGGCTGATTTGACGATGGTGTGACGTGAGCCGCCCTTCACTTCTTTACCGTTTCTGGTCCACTGGATCCCGGTCGCATCTTTAGTCTGAATGATGCACTTTAAAACGGCGTCGTAGTGGGTGTACTGCTTCACCTGCTTGTAGACCGCTTGCAGAGGACTGGTTTCGTTGGCTTTCGCGTCTGCGGCGACGAGCGACGCGAGGCATGAGACGAACAAGGCGAGAAACGCAGGGTTGATACCTCTCATGATCGGTATAGTTAATTAGGTATGCGCGTTCGAGAACCTTAGGTCACTTTTTCAACCGATGATATGCGGCTTAGAACGAAATACGAGATTTATCTCACGAAACACGTTCAATTTCGACGGTAATGATCGACGTACTAATTTGTACACTACATTCGTTGTAAATTTAATGATAATCAAATTATTATGTCGATGATAACCGCAATTAGATTAAATTGATGGCTGCTTAGTGTCCCGAAATGACATTATTATCAATTTTTTTTCATTTTTGTGGCAAAACTTCGATATTTAATTCCCATCAGAGGACTCTAGAAGTCAAATAAAGTGAGATAAATGTGGAAGGCGTTGCTTTATCGTGAAAGTATGTGATAAACGAAATGAAAATAGGGACGTTGGTCACATAAAGAGGAAGTGAGGTGGAGTGGAGGGGAGCAAAGAACCATTTACTTGGATAGAATCCTGAGCCAAGGTTCTACATTTTCTGCTTCTTTCTCCTCAAAAAAAAAAAAATGATTTTACAGATTTTGAGTTTTTTAAATTTTTATTTTGGGTATTGATCAATTTTTTTTCTTTTCTAAAATTTTAAATTTAAGCTCTCAAAATTTGAAACTTCCAAATCTCAATTTTTTGAAATTTTACAAAATTTGTAATTTTTCAAAATTTTGATTTTATTTTTTAAAACATAATTTCTCCTATAGTTGGGAATTGCTCTACTTTTTTCAAATCAAAACTTTCGAAAAATTCTTCGAATTCATAGTTTTCTACATTTTTTAAAGTTTTGAAATTTGATTTTTTTTTTTGTTTTATTTACCCAGACTTTTCAAAAATTTTTGATTTTTTTTTAATTTTTAAAATTTTCAAAATTGTAAATTCTTCAAAATTATTACTTTTTTGCAAAGAAATTTTTACGAGACTTCTTATATAGGTATCTATTTGAATTTTTCAAAATTTTTTTAAACTAAAAATTTTATTGATTTGTCAAAATTTGAGATTTTCAGTTTTTTTTTTCAAATATAAAATTTTGGCACATTTTTTAAAATTTTGAACAATTTTCAAGGTTGATAATTTTTAGATTTGTTCCCAAAGAATTTTTTCATTAATTGTTAATCTTTTTTAAAAAATTTCAGAATTTTAAAAGGTTCAAAAAATTTTTTTTTTCAATTTTTTTATAAGTACGTAGGTACCTATATTTGAATCACGATTGAGGAAACATTTTTTAAAAATTCAAAATAAAAATAACAACAAAGTAAAAAGTTTATTCTAAAAATAAAATTAATATCAAAATAAAAAAAGTTAACATTTAATTTTAAAATAAAAAACATGGAAATCCAATTCTGGTGACTTACAAATTTCATCGACTAAAATTCTCAACACAATTCGATTTGAAACTCGCGATTCTCCGATCATTCTTCAGATTCGGAATGAGATTCGTCAGACGAAGACTCTGAATCGGACTCTGACTTCAATTTAATACTGGCCGATCTCTTCTTACCGGATATCTTAGCCTGGCACTTGTATTTACCGAAATCTTTCTTCTTGAGTGACTTTATTCTCAACGCGGTACCGATAACTTTACCCTTCTTATCGATGAACAATTTGATAATATGACGCGAATCGCGGGTCACCTTTTCGTCATCCTTCCACCAAGTCACAGACGAAGGATTCTCAAAAATCCTGCACTTGAGAACAGCGTCGGTTTTTTTAGAAGCCTTCACTTTGGTCTTGGCCGCCCTCACTGAAGGCCACGACGTACTCCGTTTGGTTTTCTCGGCCAGTGTTACGTTGGCTGTCTGGACGGTATCGGATACGTTGGCGGTGCACTGGTAAGTGTCGAAATCATCCGATTGGATCGACTCGATGGTCAAGATGGTGGCGCGAAATTTCTTGTGGTTCGACTTACGTACCTTGTGGGTCTCGTTTAGCTGCAACTCGGTGCCATTTTTCAGCCAGTGGATGGCGGTGGCGTTTTTCGGCAGGATGCATCCCAGCGAAACGGTCGAGTTGATGGGGGCTTTGATGGTGGTTTTGACTGGTCTGACGGGCGACGAGCTGTCGCCTCCGGAGAGTAGTATGATGAGTGAGACGAGTATGAAAAATAGACTTACGTGGATGGCTTGCATTTTTTTTTTGAATCACTTTTCACTGTTTGGTACTACGCGAAAGACGAACGTTACGAAACACCGTTCGAAGAATTTACGAAACTTATCGATCGACTGGTTATTGTGAAATTTGCCAACAGAATGTTGTAACTGAATAATCCCTTTTGGATTTTATTCGATTTTGCCGGTAATTATTACGTATTTCTAAAAGTACGTTAAAACTGTACATAGTACAGTCGCGTTGAATGTACCTTTTTATGGATTTTTTTTTTTTTTTTTGTAAATCTTAAAAGCCGAATTAAAGACGACGTACGAAGGCATTATTTTGATTTAAGGCCTTGGAAATTACGATAATACGAGTTAGATGGACGAAACAACAAGAAGCAGTAGTGAGATAATATAATTATGAGAAAAATCTTCGAAATGTTCAGGTTTTGCCCTCGTACTAATTTTTTCTATGCCAGTATGTTATGTACTTAATTCATTTAAACCAAGGCAACGAAATGGGTCAAAATGAAGAAGTAATTCGTTCGTTGTAAATTTTATTTCGAAGTCAAAAATTAAAATTAATTTCGTAAAATGGGTTATCAATCCCCCCCCCCCCCTTGCGAAAATGTACATTTTTTTTGAAATCATTGGTTGAGCCGGTGGTGTATATTCAGCTGCAAGCTGTTGCATTCAGCGAATTTTTATTCGATGAAAGCATATTATGTACGTATATGCTGATTTAGCAAAAATACAAGCGGTTTTTTGTGTGCGAGTCATCGTACAGTATATTATGTAGGCATGTACTTCCAATTCGAAGTGCTGAATCATACATGCCATTTAGTCGATAGACAGGTCAACTGAAGAAGTCTGTGTCTGGTCGATGTAAATTTAATTTAGTTTATGGATTCAGCAGGTTTTTTGATAATGTGGTTTGTTTTAATCAAGTTTGATTCTTTTATGAAATTCAGAAAAAATTTTATGAATCAGACGAATATTTGGTAGGTAATTTCATTAAAATTATCAAAAAAATAATAATTTTAGCTTCGATAATCGATGATACATCACTTGTTGCCAGTATCTTATCGCGTTAATGATAAAGTTTTTTCACTCGGCCATGTAATTTTACTTTCATGCTGACTTTTCTACGCAGAAAATGATGCATTTTTTTTGAAAATTTGATTTTTTTTACTCAAAATTTTTGGCTAAAAATTGCAAAATAATTTTGAAAATGAGTAAAAAAAAGTGAAAGTGATTTTGTTTCAATTTTGATGACTCAATGATAATTATTTATTGATTATCATTGGAAACGTTAAAAAAATGAAGGAAACTAATAAAAAAAATAATTCAATAATGAATAAAGGGCATAGGGAGACAACCATGGTGAATTTGCCCCAGAGGGATCCGGGGCTGATATTTAGGTGGTAGATGGGTACTACCAAGAAACATGCATGACTAAAGTTTAAGACCCCCCACCCCCTGGTTTTTGAGAAAATCCCCTTTAAGTGAAAAACGGATAAAAA
>FIZT01026628.1:0-18145 GCA_900065295.1 Paracoccus marginatus | reverse complement strand
AGAGCACCTCGCCCTCCTTTTCTCAATTTTTTTTTTTTTTTAAATCATTCATTTGATGCTATGTTTTATTATGTGCAGAGTACTTTCTAACAAAATTATTTTTACACATCTTGATCTTCCATCCTGAGATAGAAAGAGACTTGAGAGCACTGCGCCTTCTCTCACTCTCATTTTTTTCAAACAATTTCTTCAATGCTCTGCATATTCATCTAAGGGCAATTTATAGTAGAATTTTGTTATACCTACTTTACACCCATGTTTACAAAGGGCGGTTTCTAATTTTATATCAGAACATTTCTTACCAAATAAATTTGAAATTTGAAGAATAGGATTTTTTGGTACACTTTGGGTTTACAGGAAATGGTTTTTATTTGTGTCCATAGAGGGCGGGGAAACTCAATTCTTTTTTGAAGAATTTTTTGTTGGATTGAGAATTCTCAAAAAATCGTTTTTTTTTCAAAACTCCGCGTGAATTTTTTAAAAAGAGGGTAAATTTTTTATAATTGTAAAAATTGTAAATTTTTTGAAAAAATTTCAAAAATTCTGAAATTGTGAATTTTTCAAAATTGTGAATTTTTCAGAAGTGTAATTGTTTCCAAAAATTGCGAATTTTTCAAAAATTCCGAAAATTGTGAATATTTCTGAAATTGTAAATTTTGTGAATTTTTTAGAAATGTGAATTTTTTTAAGATTATAAATTTTTCCAAAACTACGAACTTTATCAAAAATTGTGAAATTCGCCAAAATTGCAAAACGTGTAAATTTTTTCAGAAATGTGAATTTTTCCAAAAATGGTAAATTTTGATTTTTGATTTTTTTAAAAATAATAACGAGAACTCTTTTTCTGAAAATCTGTGAATATTTTTCAACTCGCCGCGTTCAGACACCGATCCTTCTAATTGACTCACCTCAAGGGTACCCTCTCGGCCCATCAGTATTCGTATATAGGACACTCCTCCGCTCAATTCCTGCAGCATCGTCAAAGCACAACTGTATTCTACGACATACGATGTGCGAACAATATGCGATGGGAACGGAAATGAATAGAGCAAAAACGATGACGCGTAACTAGGTATTTTATCGTATTCTCCAAAACTGCGTGGGCAGTTCTAAAGCGATCAAGTAGAACTTGCGGAATGCAAAATAGCGCTATGAATTCTTTCGACACGACGCCAAAGAGCGATCAGGATTACACAAAGCTTTGGACGTTTGTCGTCCGACAGTTTCAAACAAACCTTATAGACTCGTAGGTAGGTGTAGGTAGGTACATTTCGACGAATTCCAAGGGATGTACTCGTACACAGAGAAAGGTGTGAGGAATGCTGGATCCCAATTCCGATTACACATAAATAAGCTTTCGCAGAGACGATAGCAAAGGAGCTACTTTTACAGAAGTTCAATGCTCACCCAACGCAAGGTGGCGGTGTGGAAAGATTTTTGGCAATACTTGTATTACGTATCCGTATATCTGAAATGAATACGATTATAAATTGCCACAGCTTCATATTAATTGGCCCGCTTTTACAAAACGTGCGAGGATAAAGAGTACACGGTAGCCTCGTCGCGAGCGAATGGAACTGTGCGGTGATGGCAAAGTCGATGTCGAGGGAGACGCTTTTATATTCGTGAGATTTTATAATCCGAAGGATTATTTGGAAAACGTGATTATGCATGTTTTGTTCGGTTGATGTTGATATAGTGCTGAAGTGTACTCGAATACTTAACCTCACATCGTTGCCTCGTCCGCTGCGCCATCGCCATGCCATTGTACCAACGTCGTCGTCGTCGCCGTTTCGTTTCGTGTCGTGCGAGTGTGTGTAAGCCGCGCTAAGGCCCTTTGTACCTATACGTTCGCAGTTCGCATATACTATATACGTGTCGTTTGTGCTGTATCGTTTAATCTAGCAGGGGCTGCAAATGTTTCGTAATCGTACTTGATGCGGTACGAATTATATTACCTTTCGACGATTGATTTTAAGCGTCGAGAGGGTGCATAGGGAAACGGAACGCGGACGCGGAAACCAGCACCGATACTCCCACATTTATTACACACCGCACACACTATTCGTTGTATTATGTAGCACTATGCGTCGCCTCGCCGTCGTTTACATTTCCACAGTGATATTACCTGCCTGATATTGCGTCTCCATATCGTTTAGGTCGTTGCCGTCGCATCTCGTCCTTTTCTACAGCTGCAGACCTCGATTACGTAATATTTCGTCGCAAATTACACAAGATGATGCCACGTATGTACCAAAATATATAACGACAGAAGGTCAGGCAGAAGAATTTCCCACCAGCAACCCCCAAGAAGAAGGACGAGATGATGACCTATTTACGAATTTACAAAATTTTTTCTTCCATTCTTCACTACACATCAAGTTTCAAGTCTGCGGGTAAAATGCGCTAAATTAAATTCGTCTCGACTGCGCGCGCTCTCATTTAATGTAGGATATTTAGTCGGCAGTGAATTTTAATTTTGAGCCAGCACCGAAACGAGATACGTTATTATAACCACCGCGTGAATTTAGTCGTCGCTGAGAAACTTGCAGCAGCCGACCTCTCTCTCATTCTGGCCGCTCTTTCCACTTCAATTACGAAAGGTGATTTGTAAAAACGACTGCTCGTTTTAGAATGAAAATGTTCCCACTACCCTATGTTTCGTCAAAAAGTTTCGCGTTTGCTTTTTTAATGCGTCTCATTCGGCCTTCGTCACGATGCCGCGCGCTCCTGGCGCAGATTCGCCGCAGCTTCGGAGAATTTTTAATGAGTAATTAGACTCGCGAATGTAGCTCTATTCGTGAATGGATGATGATTTTGCACGAATAAGTGGAGGTTGTGCAAGATTATGCAGACGAGCAATGGTAATAATTAATAACTGAGAGAAGGGAGGCGTTGGTGGATTGAATAAAAAAATGATCAACCGGATTGACGAATTTTTCGCAACCAAATAATCCGACTCTCGTAGAAGTTAATGTCATCGAAATGAAACGCAAAAATTTCAAGAAAAATGATATAAATTGACTACAGTCTCGTCAAAATTGAAAAAAATCGACAAATTACGATCGAAAAATATCCAGGTATTGAAATCGAAAACTGCTGATTCATCAAAATGCATATCAACACATCAAAATCAAAAGATGCAAAATAGAGTTATCAAACTTGAAGAAAATTGACTACATTTATTAAAACCTGAAAAAATCAAACAATCAAAAAACAAATGAAATCGATCTATAGAATTCGAAGAAATCGACTCATTGAACTTGAAAGAGATTGATTTATCTAAATTGAAAAAATCGCTGATCAAAATCGAATGAAATCGATTTATCAAACTAAAAAAAAATCGACTTATCAGAAATTCAGAAATCGAAAAAATCGATAAAAATATCGAAATTATCAATTATGTAATTAAAATCAAAAATTAATAAATCAAAACTAAAAATGATCGACTTTTCAGAGTAAAAAAATCGATTCATCAAAACTGAAAAAAATCGACTTATCGAGATCGAAAGCAATCGACTGATCAAAATCAAAAGAAATCCAATTACCAACATTTAAAAAAATCGACTGATCAAAATAAAAAAATTGTTTATTCGAAATCGAAAGAAATTGATTTACCCAAACGTGAAAAATTCATTAATCGAAACCGACAAAAGCCAATCTTAACAAAAATCGAAAATAATTGATTTATTGGAATTTCAAAAAAATCGATCTAAAACGTCTATTTATCAAAATCATCGACCCATCAAAATCGAAAGAAATCTATTCTTGAAATTTAAAAAATTGATTTATCGAAATCAAAAAAAAATCGATTCGTCGAAACTGAAAAAAAAATGAGCTGGAGAAAATCGAAAAAATTATTCCTCAAAATTGAAAAAATTCATCCTCGAAAGTGAAAAAATCGACTTATCAAAATCGAATTATCGAAAACATCGATTCGTCGAAACTGAAAAAAATGGGCTGGTAAAACTCGAAAAAATTAATCCTCGAAATTGAAAAAATTCATCCTCCAAATTGAAAAAATCGACTTATCGAAAAAATCGATTCGTCGAAACTGAAAAAAATGGGCTGGTAAAAATCGAAAAAATTGACTAATCAAAATCAAAATCGAAATGTTCGACTTATCGAAATTCGAAAAAATTAACTCTCGAAATTGAAAAAATCGAGATCAAACTCGAAAAAATCGACTTATCGAAATCGAAAATTCGACTCATCAAAATCACAAAAATCGATTCGTCGAAACTGAAAAAGAAATCATTCAGATATCAAAATGAAGAAAAAAACGAAAATTGAGTATAAAATCGAAAAATTGATAACATCGATTTATCGAAAACGAAATATTCGCAATCAAAAATCGAAAATCTCGTCCATAATTTTCGAATAAAAAACCAACAGAAATGGATAGGAGAAAAATCAGTTAAAAGCAATTCAAAGTGTCCCCCCCTCCATCCACCAACCTGAATAAAAATGAAAACCGTTCAACTCTAACACCACTCGCAGCTGAATTTCAATCTTCCTTTCATCGCCAAGCCAATCATCTCTCTCCTATCAATGAAATCTCGTCAAACAGAACACTGGGAATTAAATCCAAAATCTAGCCATAGAGAAACAAAAAAAAAACTCCACACATAATCTTATTAAGAAAATATCCTCGTTGAAAATTAGGACAAAAGAGACCAATCCGAGGCGATTTCGACCGAAGATAAGCCCTTCATCGGCTATCGTATTTTCTTCTTCTCTTCAGCCATCGCAGCGCCACCAAAAACACACCAAAGTCCCACATCGCGTCCCAATTCCCATACACTAAAATGTTGACAAAACAAACACGCAAGTTACAACATACATATAGTCCGCTAAATGGTATACAAGCCCACGTACAATCGTGCGGCACGTACGTATTCCAAAGTGTCGAAGAAGGAAAAATAAAAGACAAAAGACAGCTCAACAAAAAAAAAAAAAAAAAACCCCAGCCACAAAACCCATAGAGGAAAAAAAAATCCAGCTTCGAAATCGAAAGAAATACACATACGCGGTATAAAACAAATAATAAAAACACTTTAGCGAAAAGAAAAGCCGCTAATTAAATTAAATCGCTCGCAATGGAACCGAAAAGGGAAAAAACCTCGCCTTTGTGGTCTTCCATCGACTTCGGAACAGGACTAAGGCGACGAGACGAGTCGCATTCGTATATAAATGTGTACCAAAAAGACGAAAACTTTCGCACTATGTACATACGTCTACACATACATACGAATGAGAGACTCTCTTTTGAGCAAAAACCTATACAAACGTCGTGCAGACCTACATGGCTCGGGGGGGGGGGGGGGGGGGGGGGGGGTGAAAATCGTGTGCTACCTTTAGCGAGCCGATATGTTTACAGCGACGCCTTATTGTCCCGCGTCCGTTCTTATTAAAGTGCTTTATTTTGAACCGAACTCTAATTACACTTGGACAGCTTCCGGGTAAGTTTCACGTTAAATTAAATTCCCCCTCGTCTGGCTCGTGTACAGTTTAAGCCGCATCAAGCCCCGAATCTACACGCAGCTCCTTACAGCGTACTATAACTACAGTACGGTATACTCTCCGGCGACCGGAGTTCGACAAAACCAACCTTTTCTCGCCGCCATGCCGCAGAGATACGAGTACGCTGCGCTAGGAAAACGAGAGACCGATACCACCGAGGTGTTGGCAGTTTATAATCGTCGCAGTCGAATTCGTTTCTCATTTTATTAATTACACATTCCTTCCGTGCGTCCATTTTCCAACCTTTTACCTTATTAAAAGAATTTCCTCTACCGCTGCGCCGACCGTGCCGACATCGAGCCTAATTGAAAAACTTTTCGCAGGGGAGAGACGAAAGCAGGATACGGTGTCAAGTTGTTTTCGTTTGGTCTGCCAATGCCGAACGCGTTCGCGACCTGCCAAGTGGAACAGATGACGGGGAGGGGGTGGACCTAAACACCGAACGCTTCGAGTACCATAGTTCATAGGCTTTTTCATGAAAAAATAAAGTTAAACTTTTCGCATCGAACACAATGCAAAGTACATTGTTTTAATTACTTATTAAATAAATCACCGAACAAGGGTTCGATTAATTTCGAATGAAAAAATAATACTTCTTTTGTGCAGTTTCTCCATTATTAAGCCTTTGAAAAAATCTACAATCTCGTCAACAGCCAGTTTATATGTACGATTTGACGCATTGACCAATCGCTCTACAGACGAGTATAGAAAATTACCCCAGGCTTGCCTTCCAAATTCGTATCGATTAGAGCTTTGATCTTTGAAGTATTAACCGCATAAAGGCTCGGCAAAGGGGGCCAGGGGGTAAGTGGTCTGAGCCAAGACGAAAGTTGCTCGGTAATCGTTATTTCACGTTATACCGCGGCGTGTAAAAACATAGTAACTTAATCGTGCGGAAATTCGAAACTAGGCGAGATGACAAAAAGGGGTAAAGCCCGCAAGGTACACGTTCACGTTCGTGTATACAGCGCAAAGCTATATGTACAAAATACACGGCTATACATACACTAGGTACGTGTATATTGTATAAAATGTAGGTATAGTCGAGCTCGGTGATGAGGGAAAGCTTTGTATTAAGTCTTTGCCGCAACACTTAACAGTAATATGCTCTCTGTGGTGCGCTACGCTTAACCTCAGATAACTTTTTACCTTCGGCGAATGCAGTACGCGGCTACGGTGGCTGATGCTGCACAGCGAAACAAACAAGGCGCGGGGAAAGAATTCGGCGAACAAAAAATTACTCGGTTTCAGCTTTTTGATGAAGTGAACGGAAGTTACGCTGTGTTCTGTGTATATATCTACCTACCGGAATTCGCAGTCTTGTTTTTATACTGTCGATTTTCCAGGTTCTAGGTAGTCGTGGCAGAATGCCGAAGAGGAGGGGTTCTAAATTAGCTCCATGGTCTCCCTGAGCGTCAAAAGGCAGAGCAGAATGGGTGTGCAATTGTGTATATCTTTATCTGTATACACGCGGCTGCGATAGTATCATAATTTGTGTAACTTACGATCAATCTGTGTATGTATATGTAAGTAGGTAGGTATACGAGATCTAGAACTATGAGATTGTACTACGATGTTTATGTACGTGAATTTATTATTGTCGCTATTGGTTTTGTCAACCATTCGCGAGAGGCGAGTGCTCCTGATGTTGTATGATCGCTGAAAATTATGCTAATTTTTTGCTACTCCCTTTTCAACGATACACGTATATGTACATAGCTGCGCTAGCTAGTTTGGCTCGTCGCGTCGTGCTGTACAAGTTTTCAATTCGCCGAACAAAACCGCCAAAAATGTCAAAACTTCGGTAACGAAGTAGGCGAATTACAAGAATTATAGACGAGCCAAAATTTACAATTTCAAGGGGCAACGTTTGATAATTTTTTTTTTCACTTTTTGAATTACTTACAGAAGATTAGATAGCTCTATATTTTTTAAAAATTTTCTCAATTTCATTTTCTTCAAACTACATTATATTTTCTTTAAAAATAAAGGGATTTTGAATTTTTCCTTTTTCCAAAAAAAAAAAAATTGAAAAATTTCAAATATGCATTGTGAATTTTATTTTTAAAGTACCTATTGAGGATCATCTTGAAAATTTTTTGGAAAAATTCTTCGGATACCCTTTCGAAAAATTCCTCAGTAAATTGAAAAAGCAATAAAAATTCACAAAAACTTTTCAAAGAATTCCTCAGAAATTTTCATGATAAAATTTCATGAAAATTTTTTTGGAAAAAGTAGTTATTTTTCATTTCTTTGATTTTTTCATTAAATTCTTCAAAAAAAAATTTGAAAAAAATCCTGGAAAATTTCCAAAGAAAATTGAAAAATAAATTTTCGAAGTGAAATCCTTTGATGAATAATTCTTTGAAAATTTTTTTGAAAAAAAAAACGTTCCTTGAATTTTTTTTCATTCTTCAGGGCGGTTTATCTCATATCAAAAGAATCACTAAAAAGATTTTTGTTCAAATTTTAAACATTGCTGCATTGGAAAAAAAATTGCCTTTTCTAAAAAAAAATTAATTATTAAAATTTCAAATCATAGTGTTTGGAAAAATTTCAATGAAAAATGGTTAAAGTTGTTTTTTTGAAAAAAATTCCCTCTCAAGAAAATTGAAAAAGATGTTTTTTTTCAAAATTAAAAAATTTGAAAGTTCTGCTTTTGAAGAAACAATAAAAAACCCAAAACTGTATTGTTGAATGTTGGTTTTTGTTTTTTGAAAAAAATTGTTGTAAGTTTTGTTTTAAAAATTTTGTTTGAAAAAAAAACTCGTTGAGAAAATTTCAAACAATTTTTTTTTTTCAAAATTTGGATATCGTTTTGAAAAAATCGAAATTTAATAGTTTTAAAAAATCCGCAGTTTCCTTCTTGAAAGAATTTTGAATTGATTTTTGAAAAAATCTTATTTTTAGAAATTCATAATTCTGTGTTTGAAAAAAATTCTGAAAAATACTCATAGAAAATTTTCACGCCCAATTTCGTTCGTTATAAATTCCCAAACTTAAGACCTGTTCACTCAAAAACCTTCATCCTGTATTTTTTTCAACACCCAGAAAATTTAAAAATACATACTTGCACTTTGTTCTCACCGGATTGGCTTTCCAAGGGTGGTTTTCTCCGCTCCGAACACTGTTTTCTTCCAGCAAACCGCAGAGTAATAAATTAATTTTTTAATTCGTTTAATATCAAAGCCGAATCCGAAGCAATAGGGGCTCGGCGACGCTATAAAAAAATTATTAATATCATCTATTTTTTTCGGCATGTCTTCTCGTCGTAGTGGTTAGCTCAACGCGCCGTTTAAACGCGAGTTTTGAAAAAAAAACACGTTATCGCCCAGGCACGATTTATTGCTTAATATTTTTTCGTTACTTTACCATTCTGCTCTCGACACTTTACCCATTGTTGGGGTAAATTAATAAGACCACCCCGATAATAGATTTATATACACGTTTTCTTGTTAAGCTCTGCTCCTCCTCTCTGTCCAGTTCACCCCATAGTAGGCACTTCCCTGTACACCGTATTCGACCGAGATTGAGCTGAACGAGGTAAGGTACCGGGAGGAGAGAGTTTTTAAACACGACGGACGTACTACGTACGATACTCTCGTATCCACAATAAAATAAAAGCGCCAATAGGGTGAAAAATGGCGCTGGCTGCCGACTTATTAGGGTAATTGCGCTTTTCGCGCCGCATTTAACAAGAAGAAGACTATCGAATCTACAGTATGGGGCTACTGTACTAATAATAATTATTTGTGCCACGGATTTCTAGCTATTCTCGTCGTCTCGTACTCGTATATATATAGTACGACGTATAATTCGATGAAAAGATTACCACGTATTGTGAAAATAGGCACTCGAAACGGGAGATGGGGCGGTGACGCGTAAAATTGACGTGTTTTTGTAACCGCCGCCACCGTCATCGACGACTACGACTGGCGATAAAATCGCGCACTCGGCGGCATGGCATCACGAGTGGATTATACGCATTCGAGGTACTCGAACTTGCGACCAGCTCATGCCTACGAGCGAGGCCTGCTGCTCGACTCGAACAGCTTAGTAAACGAATTTCCAGCTTCGAAGCGAAATATAATTATCAATTGTTCGTCGCGTGAAACCAAACTGCAGGCGAAGCGAGAGAGAGGCGACGACGAGGACGGCGCGACGCGACGCGACTATAAAGATACACAGGAGCCGGGCCTAGGTACGCGCGGTGCAGAGTGTTGCAGTGCAACTTCCAAACAACGTCTCTCGACTGGTATTTTGATAGGTTGCAAATGTCATCGCGCCGCGCGCGAGGTGTAACATTAAACTGATTCGCGACGAGCTCGTTTTTATTTATATTATACGCAAACAATCCGCAGTGCCACTCCGCACGCCCGGAGCGCTATACAAATATCCATTCTTGTGCCCCTGTTCGGCACCTTTTCCACCTTAAACGACGCGATACCAGCCCTGAAAAGACGTGTCAAAACGATCCCCGAGAACAATAGACGATTGCGGATGTGCACGCGGTACGGATGCCGGCTCGGCGCGTCTCCGTCGGGCCTATGCATTCGAATACCGCACGTTTTATCAAAAAAAAAATTCATTTCAAAGCCATAAAGAGCATTTAGGTACGTATTATAGCAATGCTTCCTAAAATATTGATCCGATTTTTCGCTGCAACACGTAACCAACAACCACCGCAGCAATGCAATCGTTTACGCGACACAATATGCTACACACCTCATACGTAATATACGTAAGTACCTAACTACCTACACATTCGGTAGAGAAAAGAAGAAAGAAAGACGTCGAAAGAAAATAAATAAAAAGCTACTAAACTAGGGTGCTTTGTAGGCCGCCTACCTCCTCCTTTATTTCGACATCATTTTTTGGCCTTTTCAAACGTACGTATGTACGTCAAAATGAACCTGTAGTATACAAAATACCGCAGCACGCTGCACCTTCAAAAGCTCTCGCTGCTTTTTGTCCGCCTACCTACCCGAGTAATATATAACTCGGTGCCATATTGTTGAACGTGTACTACAATGTACATGTACCAGGGAAAATTATGCTGTTCGCTGGCGTATACCTACAATACAAATACGTATAGCAGGTAGCTAGGTACCTTATATACAACTCTATATATTGTATACGCGCTCCAATGATGACATACAATACGCAAACACCTCTCCGCAGCCGACTCCGCCATCGTCATCCGAACTGCTAGGTATATAACTTCATGCGCGCGTACCTTTCGCCGCCATGAATAGCGTAACTCTGGCCAAAACACGTATAAATTTTCCTACGAGCCGAGAACAACGTACATCGTCAGTATTCAAGCTCGAAAATTTCGCTCATTATGCGCACAGTCGAGCAAATTTATGAATAAAAAATTCCTTCGCCGAAGTATGAAATCAAGTCGTAGCCAAAAAACAGGCGAAGCTGAGATAATTTAGTGCAGTTATGTTGTGATTTTCCATTTTTTCGAGAAAAGAAGTTGAAAACGACCGGGAAAGACGAAACTCGCGCAGAAAATGCCATAACTTGGGAGAAAACTGAGGAAGTTTTCAACTTGGACGTACAGCGAAAAATATTCCAGTTAATTTCTCGAAAATTCAGTCACCCAAGGTATCATTTAAATTGAAAAATGACCCCGGATTCGATGTCAGCGTACTCGAAAATCTAGAAATCGATATAAGTGAACCTTTTTTATCGCTACCCCTCTCCATCTGCCCCTTTTCCTCCCCACTCCAAGAACTCAAGACTCTTCAAATGTCGATTTGAATTTAAAATGAGGCCAGCTTCGAAACGGGCTCCGTCAAAAACCTAGAATTCGATATATGTATATGAAGCTTTTTGATCGCTACACTACCCCATCTGCCTCTTTTCTCCCCACTCTTATAATCCTATCTCCTCAGATGTTAGCTTGAATCGAAAAATAACGTTAGATTCTAACTGAGCGTCGTTCAAAACCTAGAATCGATGTGCATGAAGTTTTTTCATCGCTACTCCTCCCCACCTTCCTCTTTTCTCCCCACTCCTAGAACTGCCTTTTTCAAATGCTGGCTTGAATCGAAAAATTGGGCCAAATTTCGACCTGCGTATGGTCAACACTCTGAAAAAAATAATACAAATGATGCTTTTTATCCCCACTCCTCCTCACCTTTGTCTTTCTTCCCTACCATAAGAACCCCATCTTCCCAGATGCTAGCTTGAATACAAAAATAACGTCACATTTCAACTGAGCGTCCATCAGAACCTAGAAATTGATATACTTACAATGACGCCTAAAATACCTCAATTCTTCTTCACTCTCCCGCTATTCTCCAACATAACTCTTTCTAAACCTTTGGCTCCCCATTATCCAACCCTCCTCATCACGTCAGTCTATCTAATTTTGGTTCAAAAAATTTCCTCTACGAATTCAATGTTCTTCACAACATCATTGAGAGTTTATAGGAAGATTTCATCCACCTCAATAGTTTTCAGAGAGAAGAGGAGGACTGAGTGGGGATCTACCCCATTGGGGAGCTAAAAAATGAAAGAAATTGTACTTCAAAATTGAGTTCACTCCAAAATTTGTCGTTATGCCAATTCTAAACAACACGCAGATTTGAGGAAGGTACGTTTGTGTGAAAACGATAAATTTAGTGATATTATTAGGGGGTGGTGAGGAGGAAGGGGAGTCAAAATTTCCAAAACATCGTCATGGGTATCGATTGGAAGGTTTTCAAAGGCGCTGATTTCAAATTTGGCATTGTTTCTGCGCGCAGATGAACGACTTCAGAGTAAACTTATAGGTATTTGTGTCAATTTTCACCTTCAACCGACCACTTTTCGCATCGATGGTGAATGAAAAGAAGACATTGATTGAAAATGATAAACCGTATGATTCATACCTCGGTCGTTCATTTTCGTAGTTTTATTCGAACAATGATTTTGGCGCAATTGCACATATTTTTCGGCGCAATTCGGGCAATTCCATACATCTAATTACGCTGATTTGGCGCAATTGCATATTAGTCAATAATTGCGAGCACGAGGACCTTTAAATTCCAACATTTAGCCATTTATACAGTTTTTACGCTTGATAGGTCAATGTAGGGCCCGGATTCGTTCATGTGTCGACTTTTTTAAGCACGTATTACTCATCGTGCTGTATCTCCCATCACTTAATGAATTACTAGAAAAAATTCAAAAATCACTTACAGTCTTTCCAGTCTGACTAGATCTAAAAAAGCGTCATTCTCGATGTTTTGTATCTTATTATCCATCAATTGCCTGCGAAAAAAAAAAACAGGGAAAAAGGAATAAATTAACGTACCTACGTTAAAATTGCGACCGTTGACAGTAAAAAAAAATATTAGCGCACATTTCGAGTACGTTAGTTGAGTAATTTTTAAAGGGAAAAAGCCACTCTTCGAGTAAAATCTATTACAAAGCCGATTTCCAAAGCTTCGTTTTAATTCGTCGTTTGAAAAAACGTTTATTTTTCATCTCATATTCGCTATATTCAGCTCTTTTGCAATAGCAACGCTTCTATGCTCCGGCACGTCAATTTAATAGGCTCCTTTAGACCTCGATAAATTAAAAAAAAAAAAAAAAACTTGCATAAAAAATACCATTTGGTGTAAAAAGCTAAACCCTGCTCGGCCTCTTTTCTATTTTTTTTTAATGGTGACAGTACTTATTTTTCATCTTATAGGTACCTACCAACTTTCCGTCGCATCCGCATAGCTATATACGCGGGTATGCCATACCAGGTCGCAAAAAATAAAAATAAAACAAAATAAAAAAAGAAGGAAAAAACCTCGGCGGAAGAAAATGCACTTTCCCACATCGTTTGAAGTTTAAAAGTAAATAGAGTAGCAGGGTTACGAAAACTACGTCGAATTTTAAATCACTTCGCGATAATTAGCCGTTTCCTCGACAGTCGTGAATTTTTCAGCATTCGCACACTTCGCCCTTTCAACATTCATCTTTAACGCCGCGCCGTGCCACAGCTGCAAGCGGCATTTTCAACGCTGCCTTAGCCATTGTTTTCATTCAAATTACTTGGAACTAGCGACGTATTCTGGGAAACCCTTCATTTTTATAGACACTGGGTGAAAAGCGAATAAAGACGGTAAAAAAAAAGGGTCAAAAGCATGACGAGGATATTCGACCACCAAGTCTAATATAAAAACCATTAACCTGCCATCCCCCAAGCTCGAAAAATCCCTTAACAAATTTACTACTCTTTATGATGCTGTTGCCTTGTATTATTTCACCTCATCCCCTGGCGTGGCGAGGCTTCACCGAGGGCCACATCTCGCATTAATAAAAATCACTACACACCAGACGTTTTAATACCTGAACTTGGTCGAGAGGAATTTTTTTCATCGCGCCTTTACTCTGCACCATACGTGTAAAAAAATCAATGGCGAGCAAAAAGAGAGAAAAAACTGGATAAAACGTTTTTCGTGTCCGTACAAAAGCGAATTTCTTCTCGCCGGGTTAGTAACGAACGAGTACTTTAAAATAAATGAAAAAAAAAACTTCCTAATTAATACTTACAACACTTTTAAACTACTCAAAGCTTCCAGGTCCGTTGCAAGTATCGCTGTGATATTGTTGCCTTGTAGATCTCTGTGAAAAAAATAAAAAACAAAAGCGAAAAAATAACACATTAGTCTCGAGTACTGAGCATACGTTTACGTACATCGTAAATTTACACTAGTTACATCGATTCGCTAATCGAAATAAAAATAGGTAAGTAAAATTTCAAATTAAAAAAGTCAACATTTCGCCTACGCTAATCGTCGACAAAAAGTAAACTGGTTCGACTACTGTAATTATAGTTCACGTCTCGAGTTCGAAAAAAAAAAATCTTCACGTATCCATTTGAATATATTACATAGGTAAGTATGAGTTTTCCTGGATCGATTTACCATTTCTTTCTCTACCATCCTCTATGGCCGACTATTATTACACGAATATAAAAATTATTACCGTCGCGAGTCGTTTTATGGCCATAGTCCGAGACTAAATGCACAATTAAGACCCATAATTGATGATTTTCTGAAAGCCATCCCGCTGCGGATTGCCTTTTTTTTCGCTTATAACAAATTTCTCAAGATGAACACAAAGTTGGAGTGTTCCTGTATGTGTATATGCAAACCTGTTTTTCATCATTTCTTTTTGGGTGACTTCTACTATGGCGTTGTGTGCGAGCAATAAGCACCCATCCGTCCATTTATCAATGGTTAATTCATTTATAGGAGTTGCTCGATGGCATGAAAATATTATCGAAAGGTGTTCGAAGGTATTTTCGTATGGAAGATGGTCATCTGAAAACATCGTTTTCGTTGAGTATAGATATAGGGAACATAAATTAACAAGAATTCAGCAAATTTTAAGCGAGGAAAATAAACAAAATTAGATGTAAATTTGTTACCATTAATATTCTTAATGTTTTGTTATTTTTTCAATGAATGAATTTTTTGAAAATTCACCATGAAAAAAATTTTGAAAAAATTTTGAAAAAATTTACAAATAAAATTCTACAAAAAAACTTATTAAATTTTAAAATTTTTCTATTCCTAAATACCTAATTGAAAAATTGCTGTTCCACAAATTCTTGTAAGATTTTCAAGTTTTCAAACATATTCAATCATTTTTGAGAAATTGACAATTTGGAAAATCACATTTTTTCAAGAATAACCTATTTCTGACAAAAATATCTAGATCACCAAATCTTGAAAAATTACCCATTTTTGACAAATTATCATTTTCTGGAAAAGATCGTATTTTCAAAAAAAAATACCCAATTTGTAAAAATCATTATTTCTTACGAAATTGCCAATTTCTGAATTTTTTTAAAATTGCAGTTTTAAAATTACAGATTTCAGAAAAATATCACTTTTAGTTTTTAAAAAATTCATCAATTGAAAAAATTACCATTTTTTATGAAATTAACATGAATTACCAAATCTTGATAAATGACCGATTTCTGAAAAATTTTCAATTTTTAAATTTTTAAAAATCACCAATTTTTGACAAATTACCATTTTCTGTCGATATATCCTGTTTTTAAAAAATTAACCAATTAGCAAAATTTACCATTCTTTATTAAATTAACAATTTTTGATATACTACCATTTTCTGAAAAATTTCAATTTTTTTCAATTTTTGAGAAACCGCCATTTCTTGATAAATAGGTACTTATCCAGTTTTTAAAAAATTACCATTTTTACGAAAACACCAATTTCTGAAAAATTGATTGCAGATTTTGAAAAAAATATCAATTTTTAAAAAAAATCCTCGACTATAAAAATTCAACAGTTTTCAAAAAATTGACAATTTTTGGGCAATTTTTGCTAAATATGAAAAATCACCATTTCTGAAAAATTACAAAAAACTATCAGTTTTTGATGAATCACCAATTTCGGGTAACCATTGATGATTTGTGAGAAATTATCAATTCGAGAAAACTTCCAAAAATCAGGAAATTCATCATTTTGGGGTAATTACCAGTTCCAGCCCCCCTACATTACCAGAATCATCAACTTCTGAAAATTAAAAAAATTTCGAAAATTCATAATTTCAAAAAAAAAAAAAACTACCAATTTTGATTAATTATCAGTTCCTCAAAAAGTTCACAGTTTTAGAAAAATTTTCAATTTTAGGTAACTCCTAATTTTTTTTCAAAAGACACGCACTCGCAAAAAAAAAAGAGCGAAAGACCGTAAGATTGACTCGTAAGGTGCACTGTAATTTCAGTCGTCGCGATCGTAATCCAACGATAACGAACGCAACAGCGAAAAAGACGCAAGGGTAATCCGCAAAATACCCTATTCTTGTCGCCGAATCGGCTTACCGTCGAATTTTTTTGTATCGTCTCGAAATATTGTAATGCTCGATAAATATACACAGTTTTTTTGCCACGACGAAATCAGATACTCGACGCGATACACGTAACCTCGACATGTGTGCGTGTTGTTTTTTCCCTTCCCGCACCCACCACCCACCTCGTCAACTCCGCCGCGTGGTAATTTCAAATCCAATTGTGCAAAATGTAGATTCTATTCGATGGAAAATCTTTTTCTTCGCGGTGACGCCGCTTTATACCGGAATGCCAGAAAGAAGGAAAAAACCCCTAAAGTCGAAATCAAATAAAAATTATTGAGTTTTTGGCGAGTGCCAGAGAATATGTACGTAGACGCGTGTTACCATCGATGGCGGCAATAGAATTTGAATGCATTACAAATAAACATCGAGTACGTAAGTATTTTGCTATCCCTGCCCACCCTCCCCAGCACCCACCCTAAAGTATACGTAGGTACATATGCGTCGTCGCTTACACCTTTGGGAATACTTCTATACGAAAAAAAGGTAGGTATTTTGACAATTTGCGAAACGTTTTTTTTCCTTTATGTTTTTTTTTTTTTTTAGACGCGGGCATGGCGCGACCTTTAATAGTGTAAATAGCGATTTTGAATGAGTCGCGATAAAAACGAATCGCGATAGAATAGATTTTAAATGACTTCATGTACTATAGACCATCTACTCGTGTACACATATATACGTACTTACATAGAATAGAACGTAAGGCGATGCGAAACAGCAGCAGCGTGAATCGAGCTTCATAGAAGGATGTACCGTGTCATAAATAAGACTGCAAAAGGAAATTATGGCTGATGAAGGAGCGAGGCATAGACGCCGAGTATGGCTTTTCTTCTCATACTTACCTATATAGGTATACCGAGCAGCACACCATCGGACAATAAAAACATCAAGATAGCGTGTCTTAAATCGATAAATTATTTAGTCCGAGATATCGATATTTATAATACCAACTCGCGGTTTACGTACGTAAGTGAAGGCCCGAAGAATGCGAGAAGCAATCGATATCGGCTCATTAGCATACCTTTTGACGTTTGTAGTTTTTTAAAAAGCGCACACACCGGTAAATGGGTATCAATTTAGAGGCGGCGGAGGATACCTATAGGTAAAAGCGAGTGTTGAAGTGCAAAAACTACAAAAAAAAAGAAGAACGAATTGGTTTATTTAGACGCCAGAGTAGTAATTTTTATCGCCCTATATATACGGCATCGAGAGTAGCAGATTTATTCAGTAATGACGCAATCTAAGTATGCTGCCGGTCGCCTTCGCGCTCTCTCGAGCCGGCTTTTTCACCAGACAGCTCAGCTATAGCGTAATTAATTTAAGAGTATGCAACACGCGTGCAATATGAAGCTCGGCTATACATACGGTACGACTTCGCGTATAGAGTATAGAAGAAAAGGCTTTATTGTATTAGAATTTCTATAGTGTGCTGGTAAGCTGACGGTAGGTATACTTTTTTTCTCTATATAGCAGTTCTGTTTCGATATTACGGTGTCTGGATACGCCTACGCGTCGATTTGTTCGAGTTTTCGGTACGTGCGCCCAACAGCAAGGTGTGCGAAAAGGTGTGACAAGACGAAAGAAGTTATTTTGCGAAATCACGTATATTTACATGTACTTTCGTAGTTATGTTCTCGGTAACATATTTCAACCCTTTCAAAATTAAATTTTAAAAAATCGACTAGTTTTGGAAAGGGTACCGGCGCATAAGATAGGTGAAAATGCCCCAGAGCTGAAATTCGTAACTAAC
>FIZT01026622.1:0-11089 GCA_900065295.1 Paracoccus marginatus | reverse complement strand
GACGAGTGTCCGGCCCCCACGACGTGGACGTGCGACTAGGAGTTGAAGTAGGAACAGAGTCCTACTCCCATTAGGGGACCTTATATTACTTACATATTACTTACCTTACAATGACTCTGGCTCTTCGTTTCAATACACCATCGGCAAGTCTCCTTCAACGAAAATACCTCCAAGATTATGCTATTTCTGTATTTTCATCACACTAGTGTACTTGGTTACCTGTACAGCAAGTAGCATCTTCCACAATTACTTTGCGACAATTAACCTCTCCGGAGGAATTCTTGAACAGGTAGGTATAAGTATGAAACGTCCATAAAAATTACTGGAACTCTTGAAGTATAGAAATGGAAAGTTTCTTCGTCACTACATAATTTACTTCTAAGCAATGTGTATTTATGGCTTACCTGAATATTAAATCGAAACGCATAGAACAAATTAAAAATGAAACAAGCTGCTATATAAGAAGAGAATAAGTAAGTACTTTACTTACCAAGCTATCAAAACTATGATCGGTATCTTCAACATGTAGTTCACTTTCTGTAAGATGGTATCCTTGAAGAGAAGCATTCCGCTGGGCATGGCACTGTCACTAATGAGTGTTGAGTATGGTAAACGATAGGCGTCCATCTGATCTGAGTACATTCTGTATGCTTGGTCTGAAAGTAAAAAGTAACAAAGCAAT
This sequence comes from Paracoccus marginatus, assembly GCA_900065295.1. Classification (NCBI taxonomy): domain Eukaryota; kingdom Metazoa; phylum Arthropoda; class Insecta; order Hemiptera; family Pseudococcidae; genus Paracoccus; species Paracoccus marginatus. The sequence continues at coordinate 10,407 of FIZT01026622.1, read as the reverse complement.
GAGTTACAAATAAGCTACACACATACGCATACACGGAGAAGGTACAGATAATTCGAAGGAGTACTACAGAAGAAAAAAATTTGTACCACAGACATAGGCTAAGATAAAAAAATACATAAATGACACAAAAAATAAAACATGCAAAATACCGAAAAAATCAAATTAAAATACTTAGTTGAAATTTCATTTAAAAATTACTTGCATGAATGTCCTCTGCAATAAGGTTAGGTAGGTAGGTACTTCATAAAACTCGCTGCCAATACCCAGGTTAGCTTTTTTCGCAATTCTTCTCCTTCGGGAAATGTAATATCCAAATAGAATTTCAAATTTCAATTCCAAACAGCACACCTTGAAACAAAAGTAGATATCATTAGCACAACTCGAGAACAAAAGGAAAAAAAAAAATGTAGAAACACTTGTAATCAAAACACTCACCTTTCGATATCCAGATTTTTTCATCCGCATTCTTTTTCTTCCATCAGCAAAAAGTAATCCTGGTTTCGAATTTGAAATTTCAAAAAAATCACCTAAAAAAAATGCATTAAAATGAATACTAGGCAAGTACCTATTATCTAATTTAAAAAATCTACCAGAGCCTATATAGAGGTGTATGCTTCACCCCTACCCAACTAGAACTGAGCTCAAAATGGCCGAGCAGGTAAAGAGTGAAGTACACAAAACACTACGAAATGTACTTGAGAATATTTACCTTTATTCCTATGGCTATTTTGGACCAAGCATTTTTCATTTCATCCATCGTACTCCCGATTTTGAAATACCGAAAAACTCGCCTGAAAAAAATTAGAATAAATACTTTATAGAATAAATACTTTATTCAATTAGAAAAACATCAGAAAAAATAATCCAGGTCAGAGGTGTACACTCCACCTGTGTCAAACTGTAACTGAGCTTAAAATGCCGAATGGGTTAGAAGTCGAATTTGAAATAACAAAGACTAATCAAAAAAAAAAAAAAAATGCACCATTAAAATTCTAAAGAAGAAAAAATTGAAAATAAATACTTGACAACTGTCTACTACACCACAAATTAAAAAAGATTTTTTAAAAAAGAAATCAATCCACTGGTTCCAGAGGTCACGAGGTGTACACTCGACCACTGCCAAATTGAAACTGAGCTCAAAATATCTAGATGGGTATGAGTATGGGTAGAAAATAAATACTGAAAGCGCACAAAGAAATCAGAATAATAGAAATATTTACCTCCGATTCGTCTACAGTTATGCTGAGCTAAACATCGTTCAATCCATTAGGTACTCTTTCTTCAATTTGTTTATTCTTCCAAGGGAACATATTCGTGGTTCATTTGAAAAAAAAATTTCAGAAACATCAAAACGTAAACCAATTCTTTGCGAGTAGGTATTTCACTTCATTTTTTCATACCTTACTGAAATGTAAAACAGAAAACTCGGGAAAATATCTAAAAAAAAATTTAAATAGAGTGCATATAAAAAAGTCACTCACCTTACCTAGCAAGAAAACCGCCATACGTTAGCAGATCACCATGGACGCGATGTAAGGCTTCACGTTTCAGTAGATAGATATCTTCTCTCCCCGGAGGAACAGCTTCATCAGCAATCACCTAACGAAACAGACAAAACATTAAATTACAAAATTCACCTCTGAACAAACCCCACTACACTAATTTTCATTTGCAACGTGAAAGAAAAACAACCAAGACACGGGTGGTGTTCACACCATTTTTGAACCGATAAAAATTCACCATAAAAATCGCAAAAATTTGATAAACCGATGGAAAAAATGCAAACTTGCAGGATCCCAAAGACAGCGGGGAAATCACAATCAAAGCCAAATCAATAAAGTCGAACAAATTACATTAACCAAATCAAAATCAACACTACTTACTGAAGTAGTGTAACTAAATTTTATAAAATGACCAAGAAACTTGAAACAAACAAAAATTTAAAAGCGGGTATAACTTACCACCAAGATGTCTTCTTCGCTCAAATACAGGCAACAACCATCCAACAAGTAGCTTCTGTATATTGAACCCGTTCAGATGTCTTTCCAATATCGCTTCTTGCACCATGTGTTGTATAAACACCAATCCAAAAGCCTATTCTTCAATTTCCGCTCTCTCTGCAATCAAAAACATAACACTGCAATCAAAAACATAACACGCTTACTTTTAAACAATGCAGGATCCCAAAGACAGCGGGGAAATCACAATCAAAGCCAAATCAATAAAGTCGAACAAATTACATTAACCAAATTAAAATCAACACTACTTACTGAAGTAGGTAACTAAATTTTATAAAATGATCAAGAAACTTGAAACAAACAAAAATTTAAAAGCGGGTATAACTTACCACCAAGATGACTTCTTCGCTCAAATACAGGCAACAACCATCCAACAAGTAGCTTCTGTATACTGAACCCGTTCAGATGTCTTTCCAATAGGCAGCTTCTACATCATGAACCAATTCAGATGAGTTTTATTTTCAATCACCACACAGGCCGTTCTTCAATCAAAAACATGTGCCACACCTACAGAAGGATCAATGAGATCTTGAAGACACTGGCAAGACTGCAAAACGTAACATTTAACTTGCTTACTTGAGTGTTCCTTCTTTTCCCAAGCACAGAACAGAAGCATGAAAGGCAGTTTCAACATCATGGGCTAGAAAATTACTGCAGCCCAAAAGTCTCATCTTCAATCACTACTCGTTCTGCAATCAAAAACATTGGGAAAATTACAATAATAAACACCCAAACAATGTCATACGCAAGATTTCAAAAACACTGGGAAAATCACAATAATAAACACCAAAACAATTCATGACATTTACCAGAGATTCTAAAAAATGAGTGGGTAGACAAAAAACATCAAACCAAACAAAAGATGAAATAACTCACCAGAGTGTTTCCATCATCCAAACAGATGGAAACCATCACAGGGTAGCTTTGCTCCGCGAGTTTCAAAAACTTCACCAATCCAAGAGTCCCATCTTCAACCTTTAATCAAATTCGTTCTGCAATCAAAAACACACAAAAACTATTGGTAGTTGATGTAAAATTCCAAAAACACAGTCACATCGATACCCAACCAATTTATGATACCAGATAAATCAAAAAGAACACGTAGGTAACCAAATTGGAACGAGCATGAATATCAAAAATTTTGAAAACCGATAAAAAAACATCAAACCAAACAAATATCATTTATGATACCACAATAAATCAAAAAAAAGAATCGAGTAAATCAAACAAAGAACGTTGACCAAACTGAAATTAACACGAATAACAAAAAACCAACACCTTAAACAAAAGATGAAAAAGAACGTTGACCAAACTGAAATTAACACGAATAACAAAAAACCAACACATTAAACAAAAGATGGAAAACATACCTTATCAAAGCAGTAGCTTTGCTTCATTGATTGGAAAACATCATTGATCCAAGTACCCAATCTTCATCTTTAATCACCATTCCATCTGCAATCAAAAAAATACAATATCCATTAGTACATCTTCAACTACTTATCAATGTTGCATCCCAATTAATAGAGAGATCGCACCCTGACTGAACATTGTTTGAACACACAAAGAAAACGATTTAAACCAAAAGAATCACACAGCAACAATAACTAACAAAAAAAGTATTCAAAAACAATTAAAAACATCAGGTAATATTACAAATGAAATCAGTGGAGAGTCCATCCGTGATCTGTGCTCGACCACTACTAGATTCAAACTGTACCTACCTATAACAGGTTGGCAGACAGGAAGTAAACACATCCCCCACCAGTACAGTCACGGTATGGCCCCTCCATTTCATACAGTTGTATGTGTGCTCAATTGATGTTAGATCTAAACACTATCATGAAACAATCACAAGTTGAGCATTGTTTCAAGACAAAGAAAACAAGTTAAACCAGAAAAAATCGCACTACTCATAACCAAATCATAACCAACACAAAAAAATATTGAAAACAATTGAAAACAATAGATAATAATACTTACTTACCTCAAATGAAACCAACGGAGAACCCATCCAAGATGTATACTCAACCACTGCTCGATTCAAACTGAGGCCAAAACTGGTTGGCAAATAGTGAGTAAACATATCTCCCGCTAGCATAAGTGAAGCTACTTTTTTCCTCTTCTCTCTCCTGTTGTTGTCCTGTTCCTCCACCTTTTACTAAGAAGACTCTTTTGACATGCATAGGAGAATTCTTTACTACCTCGCTTCTTGGTGTGTCTTCTCTGACTGGGCTAGTCCCCATCACTCACTACTACTACACCAGTTTGAATACGTACCCTGGGGCCAGTATTGTCTTCTGCATTACTTTCTCTTCTTTTAGTTCTTAACTGACTGTGATCCATTCTCCACTGCCCACAGCCTCTTCCATCTTATTTTGAATTGCTGACAGGTCTTTTGCACTATTTTACTTGCAGTTTCTGTTGCTGGTGAATCAAGGCGGCACTTCTAAATGGTAAGCTCTAGCTGCATCCTCCTTTTACCCGCAAATGTAGTTTTTGTTGTCTTGTTTGTCCAGGTACGTTGCAAAGCAGCCATGCGCTGTTGCTGCCATCACCATCTATAGAAGTCGCAGTTCAAGGCAGCCTTTACTGGTACTGGAAACATCTTCCTGGTCCAAGCACCATTTACAGTATCAAATCAGCTGTCTCTCCAACTGTCAGCGAAGCATTGGAATCTAGAAGTCCTAGTCCAAGGCTGCCTTTTCTGGTTCTGGGAACATCTTCCTAATCCAAGCATCATTGACAGGATCCAACCAGCTGTCTCTACAACTGTAAGCGAAGCATTGAGAGTTTAGGAGCTTTGCTTCTTTCAATGATAACCTTCCCTCTTCTCTAGAATTCAAAGCTTTGGAATCTGTAGCATCTTCATCTCTAAGATCGTCCCGAAGTAGAGGCAGCCTTTAAAATCTTGACTAGTTCTTTCCAGTGAATTCAAATATCACCAAGTTAGTATCTTCACACATTTTTCTATCCTTCTTCCCAATGAAGTCCGATGTTGCGCCAAGCTGGTATTTTCACCTATTTTTCATCCTGTACCTGACCGCTTGCTTGTTCTACCACTGCATGCTTCAGTGGGATGAGACCAGTCAGTGATACTGCCACCTCGCATTTCAACAAGCTGTATGGACAGATCACTCTTCTTGCCTGCTATTTCTTCCACTTTTCTCAGGATGGCTGTTTTTTACTTGGAACAACCGAGCGATGGTAGAATGTTGATGAACATTAGCTGAAGATGGATGTGAGTATGCTCTACAGGTGGCCTCGCATTTCAACAAGTTGTATGGACAGATCACTCTTCTTGCTGCTATTTCTTCCACTTTTCTCAGGATGGCTGTTTTTTACTTGGAACAACCGAGCGATGGTAGAATGTTGATGAACATTAGCTGAAGATGGATGTGAGTATGCTCTACAGGTGAAGCTACCAACTCCTCCCTGTTATGTGCTTGTATCCTCTGCCAATGGAAAATGCAAACTAGACTACAACCGTGCCAGTCAACCAGAAAGAATCCAAACCTTGGGTTCGCACACCTGGGTTGAAAGCATTCACATCCACCGAATATACTTTCACAAAGTACAGGTAAATGACAGATGCTTGCATTTTTTATCGCATTTTTTTCACTTCACATCAGTACTTTCAGATATGCTGAAGATATTTAAATATGCATATGTTCAATATTATACAGGTCTGCATGGTATAGGAACAAAAATAAAAACGGGAAGAAAGACGAACAAAAACTACCCTAAGCCATATTAGCACGTATCACTATGTATAGGTTAGGTACCTTGTTGAATAGAATACATTTTTTGCAGTAATGTCGACGAACCCGAGCATTACATCGTGGCCTGTATAGGCCATAAGCTCGACTCGACCATTCAGTCGAGTAATTAACTATGAATGTTAAACAGACAGGTGCACGTAGGCTTTATACAGTGCACCAAAGTACGCGGCTAAGGTAAGTATATAAAAGGCGCGCTCGTCTATGCAATGGACGCCTCGTGCGCCTTCACCTCGTCCGCGCCCACCGAATAGATAAAGCTATGCGCTAAAGTAAATAAAGAAGAAGTTTTTAAAGAAACTCGCAGCACACAACGACTATACATAAAAGTGAAAAAGAACCATAATGACAAACTTTTTGTCATGTTGTACCCGGCTCTGGCAAACTTTCATGATACCCGTTGAAGTTTGTCGTAAAGTTGAACGTGGATACACATAGCGCGCAGCGCACAGAAAGAGAAACATAGACCAAGCAGCACCGACTTTCACTACACAACAGGGTAAAGAGGAGGGAGAGAAAAAAAAACGAGTTGATCCTTTACATAAAAGAAGTCGATTAAGCGATCCGCAAAACAATTCCTCTGATAGCTTCAAATCTTCAACCCTTCTTTAATATAAGTATGAAAACTTTCTCTATCGTCATTTATTATTAATGCTCGCTAAAAACTCAGATTCCATCAACTTTATAGCTTTCTTCTTTTTCTTTTTTTTCTCCTTTTTTTTTTTTTGAAAAACTTTTCAGATTTTTAATTCGTTTGCCGCGCCGTCGCTCGCAGCCACCTCAAATCCTCTTACTCTTCGCTCTCCTCATAGTTATAAGAAGGTTGGTTAGGTATAGGTACGCACTACACACTACAAATGGTGACGATAATGACGTCCTGTGCTTAATACGAAGGCGTACACGGTACCCCTCTACTTTTTTTCTTACTTCTTGCATGATCGAACAATTTCCCAAAAAAGCTAGGTATATACGCGAACGGTAATCCTAATCCTTCGCACGCGACGTGAAATTCGTTGTTTTCCTCTTTTCTTCTTCGCCTCGTTTCATATATTCCAACTACACCGCTATAATAGTACACGCTACACGCGTGAGTCAACACGTACGGTAGGAGGAAAAACTTTCACGTTAAGATTACGTTTAATCTGATGGTAGAGATGCGGGATTATTTCTTAACATGTGTGGACGCTGTATGTCAAAAAAAAAAGCAGCGGGTATACTGTAGGTATAAAGTCTTACTTGAAACCAAGGTTATACGAGAGTGGATGCTAGGTGTGGCAAGTTGGCGGAACGACTAGCACTGGTCAGCCGCGGCTACCCGGTAAAAATAAAGTCTCCACGTATATGTGCCGAGCCGAGCCGAGCTTAGCATGATACGCTTTTTAAAAACCGCACCGTTTTGAATTTTTAATTAACTTTTTGACTTTTACAAAGATCCTCGACGTTCGTTTTTCTGCACACGATTACGTTTGGCTCGCTATATATGTAGCTATGAAGAGTGAAAAAGGAACGAGTTACAGCGGGAAAACGCTGACTGAGGGAGCAGGAGGAGGCGAATATGCTGTTAACGTGGGGTACCTACATAGAAATCTCTATCACATTTCACTTACGCTAGGCCGTTATCTAAGAGCGACACTTGTAACCGTAACTCGCTAGAAAATGTGAAGGGTTCGATGTTGTTGAGCGGTAATGGCTTTTGTCGCCGAATAGAAAAGGTTTCCTATCCGGAGCCGATGACTAGATTCTTTTCATTTGCGAGCGAAATTCACTCTGTTTATAATGCGAGTAAGTACGCGAAACGAGAAGCGTATACGTAGAAGATAGCTTGATAAGGAACTCGAGAAATAGTGAAAATCAACAAAAATTGAACGTATTTGGCACGCAAAAATTTTGTAAAAATGAAAAAAATAGTGGAAAATGAAAAATTGTGATTGAAAATGAGGAATTCTGTAAAAATGGAATATTTTGTGAAAAGAAAATTAAAAATGGCAAAAATATTAAGATTTGTGAAAATGAAAAATTGATTCTATGAAAATAAAAATTTTTTAGAAATAAAAAATTTCATGAAAATGAAGAATTTAGTAAAAATGTGAGATTTTGTAAAAATGGATAATTCTGTGAAATTTTTTTTTTTTAATTAGGAAATTAAATTCTGTAGAAGTATTTAAATAAGTTAGATTCTGTGAAAATATTTGAATAAATAGGTAAATATTCATTCATTCAAAAATTGTAAAAATACAAAAAAAAATTGTAAAGTGCGATTTACACGCTGAAAAAATAAAATTTGATCAAATCGGGTTGCGATTCCTGACATTTTTAAGGTGATGTTATCAAAAATGAACAACGAAGTTCAGGAATAGCAACTCTTTGACAAACTGTTTAACCAAGTTTAACCCGTAGTTTGACAAACAATTTGAACGACCTTAAAAATGATAAAATCATCAAAATGAAAAATTTCGTGAAAATTATTTCTTTTTGTGAAAATAATTCTCGTAAAAATACAAAACTGTGAAAAATGAAAAATTGTAAAAAAAATGAAAAAATTTTGAGAAAATGGGAAATTCTTTAATTTTGTGTAATTAAATTCTGTGAAAATGGAAGAAATTTCTTTAAGAATATTTAAATAAACATTCATTCATTCATTCATTCATTCATTCATTCATTCATTAAAAAAAAAATTGTAAAAATAAAAAACTGAAAAATGTAAAAATGAAAAATTGGAAAAATCGTAAATTCTGTGAAAATAGAAGACTGCGTAAAAATGGAAAGTTCTGTGGAAATGGAAATTTCTATTAAATGGGGAATTTTCCCTAAGCAGCACATGTATGTAGCCCTGCGCCCTGCCTACATGGCAAAGGACGTCCTCTCTCGGGGGAGGGGGAGACTATAGGCGAGTCAATGGCTAAAAACAGTAAAAATTGACAAAATTTGAACGTTTTCCCTACTGGAACGAGGTCAAAGTGGTTCAAAAATCAAAACATCTCAAAAGGCAAATACACTTATGTAGAACACCAGTTCATTACACTTGTCAAAAATTGACCCCTTTTTCCATTGGCTGGGGGCTGTAATAAAAAGAAGTCCACACGGTGGATGCAATACGACAGACACGCATACAGCTACACCAATGTGGATACATGACCTCGTATATGTACTCGTTGGTAAGGAAATTACTTTTTCTCTCGTATGTCTGCGGAGTTAATTGGTACGAGAGGGCGTACATAAATACGCGATATCCGTTCGTTGCATTTGCCATGTAAGTATTCAAAATTTTCAAAGAATAAAGTTAACATGTACACAGTTATTTCGGCGAGACATACGTCAGTTTTAAAATTAAAATGTCATAAACAGCGCGGATCGAATGAACTTATACACTGTAGCTTTACAGCATCATACGCGCCTCCCTTCCCTCGAAAGCAACCTAGAACGAAGTAGCGTGTGGCGCAAATGAATACAAAATAAATCTCCGCACCCGCTCTTCAACCTTTTATGTCCTTTGTACCTACATACTCGCATATAAAACTGTTTTCAGCATATGCGCGCGCTCTTCCTTCGCCCATCCATAAATGGTAGAACGAAAAGCGTACACATACGTACTCTGCATGCATCACAAAGTAAAATGATAGCCGAAAATCTAATGAAATGGAAACAAGAATATTTAAAACCCGCGTCATTTCCAGAAACGCGCGAGTGCGAAATTTGCTACGTTAATTGAATACTTGGCTTGTCTTCTATATAGGTATGTACCTCGCATAAACTCCATTTGTTGTGCCCTATACGTCGACGTCGTACCCACCAGTCTCCTTTCACCTGCGCTACTCTTTCTAACCGCAACATCTTCCTTTCTTCGCCAAAATACAGGACGTATACTGATACGGTGTCCGGTCCTTTCGGAAATGAGATTTTCAATACTCATAAAGACCAAAAGAACACATACCTCTCGCTAGCGATACTTGGCTACAGCTACATTCTTCGTTTCATTCGCCCCCCCCCCCTCACCATCCCGCCGCACGGTAGATATTCTTATTCGCACTAAATTTCAAACTGCCCATAAGTTCTCGCTCTTTAGCGCTAGGTACATATTACTATTGTTCGCAATGTCTAAATGTTGATAACGTCGCATTTCTAGTGCTTTATTCTCGCCGAGATTTCCTCTTCAAAATATTACATTACATGGCTCCATGTCCCCAGCCCCGCACATACGCGGGGCTGGGCTCGACTTAATGCCAATCGTTTGTGCTTCGTTTGAGCACGTTTGAGCACCCATTGTTTTCGTTTGTGCTCACTTTCTTCATTGCTTTTTTCCCCCTTTTTAAAAAACACCCTTGTGCGGGGCTGGGGACATGCAGCCCCGCACATAGGGTGGAGGGGGATGAAACTAGTGTCGATCGTTTGTGCTTCGTTTGAGCACGTTTGAGCACTCATTATTTTCGTTTGTGCTCAACGCTTTCATCTCTTTTTAAAAAACGCCCTTGTGCGGGGCTGGGGACATGCAGCCCCGCACATACGACGGAGCGGGGTGAAACTAGTGTCGATCGTTTGTGCTTCGTTTGAGCACGTTTGAGCACCCATTTTTTTTGTTTGTGCTCACTTCCTTCATCCCTATTCTTTTTTTT